>CAUYSK010061062.1:0-280962 GCA_963575035.1 Avahi laniger
GCCTCCTCTCTCCTGCTCACACCTGCAGCCCGCGGAGTGCCCGCCCTGCTGCTCACACCTGAAGCCCGCGGTGCGCCCTCTCTCCTGCTCACACCTGTAGCCCGCGGCGCGCCCGCCCTCCTGCTCACACCTGCAGCCCGCGGTGCGCCCTCTCTCCTGCTCACACCTGCAGCCCGCGGTGCGCCCGCCCTCCTGCTCACACCTGCAGCCCGCGGCGCGTCCTCTCTCCTGCTCACACCTGCAGCCCGTGGCGCACCCGCCCTCCTGCTCCCACCTGCAGCCCGCGGCGCGTCCTCTCTCCTGCTCACACCTGCAGCCCGCGGCGTGCCCGCCCTCCTGCTCACACCTGAAGCCCGCGGTGCGCCCTCTCTCCTGCTCACACCTGTAGCCCGCGGCGCGCCCGCCCTCCTGCTCACACCTGCAGCCCGCAGCGCGCCCGCTCTCCTGCTCTTGCCAGGGTCAGGGCGAATAGCATGTCAGGCTCACAGCCAGCACAAGTCTTGAACAAGTTTATCACACAAATGACTTTCATGGAAAGTGACTTTTTGTCTCTATTTCTAAGAATTTCTATATGCTGCTGAAAAAGATGATCAAGATCATCAACATGTATCGATCATGTACAATAATAGGCCAGGGTCAGGGGTGGCTGCTACAGTGTGGGGGCGAATCAGACATGGCACCGGCCTCCAGAGAGCACGTTCTCTTTCGAGGGAGAAAGATAAGACACCCCGAGAAGCTGCTGAAATAGTCTAGAATGGTCTTTACCTGCAACAAGTGGACAACGACTATTAGCGAGACAGACAGATATGAATGTAACTCTAGGAATGTAGAGGGCTCTGAAAGGTTTGGGCTTGTTTTGTTTGGGGGTCTGGAGGAGGAGAAGGGGCTGGATGTATAACAATGCAGGAAGTGACTCTTGACCAGGGAGAAGAGGAGGAAATATAACATCAGCTCCAGAAAGCTGTTCTTCAACACTACTTTATGCTACATACATTTTGCTTTTAATGAGAAGTTAGCCTTGGGTAAAAAGATAATGATGAGTCAGCGTACTACAGGCAAACAATCCAGGCCATTGTGTTAAGGTCTTTGCTCTGGCGGAAATGTGTTATCTCCCTAAAACATCCTGGCGGGTTCCACTGCTGCCACTGTGCAATTTGCATGCTTGGTAACGTTTTATGTATTATGCCACTTATTCGCTAAAATGTACATGCATGCTCCCGCAAATTTAGGTAAATTATGAATAAATTAAATCTTATCTAAATAAACAAGTGTCTTTATGAACCAAAATGCAAGCTGTCATGAATATTTAAGTGGACAAGGATGAATCTCTTCCTGCTGCATTTCTAACAGAGTGCATTCTGCATTCTTGATTTCAGGAAGCAGAGTGCACACAGCTCGAGAAACAAAACTGACTCCTCGCTAGCGACATGAACGTTGAGAAATCTGGCCTGGAAGAACAATACATTAAAAAATAAAATCCATTTTGGAGATTAAATTATATGAGTGTCTCCTGACCCTGGTAATCGCTGCCTTTTCACACTATTTTGGAGGTGCAGAGTTTGAACAAAGAGTTATTGTTTTGATCTTTTAGTAGGAAGAGGCAACTCATGCAAATTGCAACTCTAGAACTTATTGAAATCCAGACTAGTTTCTTGTTGGTTTATATATGATTTCCGTAGGAATCTAACGAACACAAGGATTGGCTTACCCTAATCTAAATTTTCAAGAACATTCCAACTCCCACGGTCAGAGCCTAAGGATTTTAATGTTTTTCAGGTGACATCTGTGCAAAATAGACTTATTTTCCATTACTCACAGGATCCAAGAATCGGAGTTGAAAAGTCAGATGGGGCTGGAGTCACAAAGTAACAAACGGAGAAGTTTTGCAAACGTCCCCCAAAGGCCCGGCTTTCATATCTACGTACGGCAGTCCCCCTCTGCGGTTTCACCCTCCACAGTTTCAGCTACCCACGGAAAAGCAAAGTCCAGAAATATTAAGTATAAAATTCAAGAAATAAACATTTCATAAGTTTTAAATTGTGCCTATAGCTTGCAAATTGTGTGCCGTGCTGAGTAGCTGATTAACTCTTCTTCACCCTACGCAGGACACGGACCGTCGCTTTGCCCAGGGTCCCGTCTGGGCTAGCCCTCTGGGTTACCAGATCAACAGTATCGCGGAGCCTGCATTCAGGTCACCCTTATTTCACTTCCTATTGGCCCCAGAGTGCAAGAGCAGAGATGCCGGCAATACGGGCATGCCAGCGAGAAGCCGGGGATTGTTTCCTTTTGGTGAAAAGGGGGGAGTTCTCGAATTAAAAGGAATGAGGAAAAATCACAGGCTGAGGTTGCCAAGAACGAATCTTCTATTCATGAAGTTTTGAACAGCATATTTTTGTAATCATTCTGCTTTATTACTAGTTATTGTTGAAAATCTCTTACTGTGTCTCCTTTGTAAACTAAACTTTATTGTAGGTATATATGCATAGGAGAAATATATGTATGGTTCGGTACTATTTACGGTTTCAGACACCCGCTGGTGGTTCTGGAATGTACCCCCTGCAGATAAGGGGGCTACTATGCTCTTGAGTATCCTGTTCCTTCTGTCCAGAGAGCCCTCACCTGCCTAGAATGTGGAACAACTACAGCTCTTCATCCAAGACCTGGGTCTTCTCCCGGCTGGAGCCTTGTCTGATCTCCCAGGCAGAGGGAGGTGCATTCACTCAGTCGGGAGCCCCAGGAGGGCAGGGCCTGTGTCCGCTTCCTTACCACATGTGTCCAGCACCTAGCACAATGCCAGACGTGTAGAGGCATTAAAAAATGAATCTCTCCTTAAAAAAAGAAGAATTACTCCCTCCCTTGTGTGTACAACTTACTAAGTAGATCTCTCTAGGTGCTTACGTGATTCTGTAGCTTGTTATCTGTGACGTGTTAGTCTGGCCTGCTAGACGGCTGTGCCCTCAAAGGCAGAGGTCCATCTTATTGATCCTGTATCCAGGACCAACCACCGTAACTATCTGATAAATGTTTGTTTACTGAAAGAAAGAAAGTCATACTCATTACACTGGAATTGACTGCAGCAACAGACCCGAGACTCCTTAGCTCCTGCGTCCGTGCCGTACTCGTCACCCTCAGTGTGCAGGCGTCTTTTCTCATTACTGTTGATGGTGGTCTTCTCGGGCTCCCTTAACTGGCCCAAAAAGTTTTGCTCTTATGTTCACTTGCCCAATCATTGTCTTTTCCCTACTTAGACCCTGAGGGAAAGACAAAGGCTGCATGTATGGTCCAGGTGAGCCTTTGGGTTGAGAGAGGGAGAGCAGAAAGAGTCCCACAAGGAGCCTGACTTCCCTCTCTGCTCCCCCAGCTCGGGATCCGTCCTGGCAGGCCCCGGCCGGGTGCGGTGGGGCAGGCTGAGGCTCTGCGTGTCCAGGCTCCACTGAGCTCTGTTGGGCAGAGTAGAGGAGAGCAGAGGAGAGAGCGCTCTGGGAGGAGGTAGTGGGGAGGGAGGGGACTGCGGAGCCTGCCTGGGCAGGACTGCTGTGTGGAGGGTCAGAACATCAGGAACTGCACCTAGGCTCTGCGCCTGCCCGGGACAGTGGACTGAGACGGCACACCCGGCCCATGATGCCAAGTCCAGTCTGCCCCTTGCCATGTAGATCCCCCTGCTTACCTGGTCATGCATGAACTTCTCAAGAATTTCTATGAAGTTGCTTTAGGATCTAACTCTCCTAGCCATGAGAGAGTTAGACTCTGCCCCTGTATCAAGTCCAAATCTCTCAGGATTCCATAGTAGTGAAGAGGACCAACATCTGGGCCCCACTGCAAGACCATTATATGATCATGTCAGGGCTCACCCTCTTTTCAGACTAAGCCCCACAATATCCTCCATGGGTCACCTTCACTTTGGGATCTAACCCTGGGCACGCAGTGCTCATGTGGGACGGCCGGTCCCTCATCCACAGGCAGAAGAATCTGCAGAGCTTCACGGTCAGACTTGGCTCGGGCCTACGTGGGATCATTTACGCAAAGAGGCTAAAGAACTTATTCCTACAAGAGGTGGAACAGAGGGGAGGGAGCCACATTTAGGGGGCTGTAATGGGCAAGTTATTGTTATTGGTGATAAGGACACAAATTTATTCTTCGAAAGTGGACTGCCGCTTGCCAAGAGGCCAATGTCTCTGAGACCTCAGTCACAGAACACTGGGCTGACCGTGAGTCTGACTGCACACCATGTCCTCTCAGTCAGACTGAGAGCTGGCCTCTCCATCCAGAGAGAATGTGGGTCAAGTTCAGAAGGACCACGCATCACAGATTTGTTTTTTTCTTTGTGCAAATGCAAGGCCTCTGCTCGGTGCTGTGAGGAACTTATGAGTTCTGAGTTCACCTGATCCCTGGACTCCCTGCCTAACTGCACACAATCCAAAGTCAAACTGAGGGGCGGCCCCGTTTCTGCATCGCGGTGTCCTCGTTCTCTCCTGCCCTTTAGGACAATATCCTGCATGATCAGAGCAGCAAGAGATGACACAGAGCAGCTCTCTGGGAGGAAGACACGGTCTCTGAGCAAGGAAAAAAAAACAAGAAAAACACTAATGGAAAAGCCACTGATGCAGTTCAAACTGTGTCCCCGTCAGTATGAAAGGCCAGTGTGCAGGGCTAGAGACAGGCTTTGATCTTGCTTTGAGGCAAAGGGAACGTGGAAGCCCTCCAAGTGTGGGGGTGCGTGGGAAACGCTTACGGCGGGAGACTCCGCAATGGGTGTTGGGTGCGTGAGCTCACTCTGCCGCTCACCCTCACAGGGCGAGTCTCACCTGCGTTCAATTTCCATCCGCCCACTCGTAGCCCGCAGAGACTTTCCAGCCTGGTCCACCGTGGGATCCACCCGGTGTGCCTAACCAGTGATCGGAGTCCCAACTCGGGTGAGGGAGGCCACACGGCCTCCTGGCAAAGAAGTGGGGTGGAAAGGGCAGCTGCTCAGGCGTGGTCTTCCCAGTCGCCCTGACCCTGCCGACAGGTCATCAGGCAGGCGCGCAGGGAGGCAGGCTCAGAAAACCCAGTGTCACCCAGTCACAGACACTTGACTCAAGGACGGTGTGCGAGGGAGAACCGGCGTGGGGGCTGCAGAGGGGGAGGAAGCCCACCGGGAAGAGGGTGGGAAGGGGCGGCACCTGGGAGGCAGCACTGCCACTTTGCCAGTGGACGCCTCTGCTGACGAGCGAGGGGCTGGGACACACATTGGGTGCAGGCGGCGGTGAGGTCCCGGCATCCATTAGGAGACTGGCAGCACCCCAGCGGCCTGGTGCAGAGCTTTGTGTAATAAATCAAAGCCGACAACTCCTCCCAAATTGATATGAAAAAGCTCTTTAGTGTCCACGACCTGCATACGTTATTTCACTGTCTAAAACCAGAGACGAATCGTAATCACAAACAATCCATTTTTGTCAGGTAGCAACAGCGCATCTCTCTTTAGCCACCAAAGGGAGGCCCCTGAAGCCCGGCACGGCCCAGGCCCAGCGCAGGAGCCGCAGCAAACAGCGCTCCCACCTGCAGCGCGCTCCGCAATGTCCAGAGATGTCACCCACATCACCTCACTGGAGCGTCACAACAACCTTGTTGGGTGGATTTGACCATCTTCCCTTTTCACAAGGGGCAGCGGAGGTGGGGAGGACGTGGCTGGCGCTGGGCAGCAGGGGGCCTTGCCTTCAGCATCTGGCTCCTGGCGGGGCCAGGGGAGCTGCAGGGACGCTCCCTGTGTTGGCAGACTGAGGCCCCCTGGGGACCCCCAGCACCTCCTCCATCCAAACTGCTGCCTCTCGCTGCATCTCACTGCGTCAGGGTCAGGTTTCCTACACCTTCCACAGTGACCCTGAGCTCATCACAAAAACTACCAAGGGGCAAGGGGCAAGAGTGGGTGGACTCTCTAGATCACCATCTCTGTTGCCAACAGAGGAACACTTGAGCCAGGAACTTCAGAAGACAGCATTTCAGCCAATGTTTATCACCGAAATCAAAAGAAAGACTCAACTGGTTGAAATGTCAGATCTACGAATCCAGCCCCCGAGGGACCCAGCTGTGCAGGGGATCTGGGGATAGCGGATTAAGACCCTGGAGAACGCTGCTTCACTAGGGGACCCCACATCCAAAGCCAGGCCAAAGAGCCAGGCGGACCAGAAGACTAGGAGATAGAACGGGCCCTCAGCCACACAGAAACTGCAAAGGGAATCCTTCACCGCAACCGAGTCAACGCAGAGCAGCACTGGCTGCTGGAAGTGCAGACAGTTAATGCGATCAGGCCACACGGGCTGACTGCTCACCCTCTGAAGGTGACAGGGGCCTCAGACTTCCTCTGGCAGGGCTGAGTAGAAGGATTCTGTGTAGAGAAAGCTTTGATCTCAAATCGTTTTGCCAATGTCCAACTACACACAGGACCAGATTGCCAGTGTGTGTGTGCACTGTGTTTGAAAGTGACTTATTGAATGAAAGGGCCATTTTGGGGATGGCTGAGTATGGGGGTCAGCAGGTTGTGGTGCCCTGGGTGGAAAGCTGGTGGTTTGCTGGGCAAAGGCCTGGGCCAGATATCAGAGCATCACTTGCAAACTGCTGGCCCTGCAAATGCTGGTCGGCATTTGGGGCGCAGACGTGACCGAGTCCATGCAGGCAAGGCACCTCCACAGATGGCTGCATGGCAGCTTTCTTGGCAATTCGCTTTGGTGCTGCACATGCAAATCTGATGTTTAAATTAGAGGAAGTGATGCACTGCGGGACCTACTGAGAGGAATGTTCAGGGAGCCACTTCCCTCCCCAGTTCTCAAGCTGCACAGTGTGTTTCAGACACAGAGAACCCCCGAACTCCCTCTCTGCCTGGCCCTGGGGACTGCAGCCTTGGCCCCCAGCAAGTCCCCAGTGCCTGGTTCAGGTCACCTGCTCTGTCTCTCGCTGGACTGCAGGATGGGAGCTGTGGGCTGCGGCTCCCAGTGAAGCCACTCAGACACCTGGCACGGAGGAAAGCTCTTTATTTGCTCATCTTTGATGGGACCACATAAAGCTGGGTCATTTTTCTGAGCTCCCTCAGGGCCATCCAAGTCCACATGGGCAGGTGGCCCCAGTAAACAGGCTGGGCGACTAACTAGCCACCGTAAAGCAGACCAGGGCCTCTCTGCCGTGGGGAGTGGGGCTGGCAGAGGTCGTGCTCAGAGGCCTTTGCACCTGCCACCTCCTCATCTGACCCCACCGGCTTTCCACCTGCCACTCTTCCATGAACATAACTTTTCTGCAATTTTAGAAAAATGGGAGCAGAGAGAAAAGGAACAGAATAGCCCCTGGGCTTGGCTGGAGTCAGAAGATCATGGTTCTAACCTCAGCTCTGCTATTTATTACCTACCTGGCCAGAGACCTGTCATCGAATTTCTCTCAAGCCCACCTGCATAATAAAACACTATTCATACCAATCTGCATGGTGGGAAAGGAGGAAACTGACTACTCCTGAGCACCTACTATGTGCCAGACGCCATTTTTTCCCCACTTCTCTCCGCAACCAGGAATCTCGTGTCTTGAGACAACAAGTCCTTTGTGACTCCAGAGCTTTAGTATGATGAGAGTTGGGAGCATCACGACCAGATGACAGTGAAGAAGGCACCTGATGAATTCTACATCCCTGTACAAATTTGAGACATTACATATAAGCTCAAAATAACTGTTGTGCTTTTATCACACTAATTTTCAAAAGAGAAAAAGAGGCATGGGGGTCAAAGCAGTGTACCAAAGGTCCCCTACAAGGCTCTGAATGCCAGTCGCCTTTCCCTTTGCTTCTCGCCCAGTTTGGGATGGCAGGTGGACTCCCTGAGCAGAAGCTGCACTGTCCTCGCTGGCCTGGAACCAAGATGCCCCCTGAGAATGTCCAGGGAGCAGAAGCTCTTCCCACATCCTTTTGCCAAGAGGCAGACTCTTCCTTGGGGTGTTATTTCTTCAGGAAACCTGTTATTTCATCCTGGAGTCAATAAAAGCTTATCGACAACAAGGACTTCATGTAACTCAAGTTTTTTTTGTGTGTGTTCTGCAAGTTTTTTCTGTTGTTGATGCCTTTCATGGGAAAAATATTTTTTTTCCAAATGCTATCAATTGCAATCAAACCATGTATATTGCAGGACCAGAAAAGGATGCTTAAATTGCTGAGTGTGCGTGTGTTTTATTTTCCCTTCAGTTTTTCTCAGTCCTTTGACTCAGCTTCTTGGAGAATTAAGATTTGATCTTTTCAAAGTAAGCTAAGCAATTTACAAAATATGTATTTTGGCATATAGGCAACTTGGCTTTCCAAACAAACTGGAGTTTTGTTGATTCTGTGAACTTCCATCTCATGGAATTATCCTGTGGCCATAATTTGAATCTCTAACATGAGGCTGTTTCCATTTATGATAAGCAGTACATTCTACTTTTATCTAATTTCACTCTCCATTTCTGAGTTTTTAAATGAGTAGAAGTGATGTCCGTATTAATGTGCTTTTCATGAATTTAGTTTCTCAAATGTTATTTCTGTCATTTTGTAAATTGCATTTATTATCAAAACAATATTTGAGTCCATGAAAGAAATTAAAACATGAAAACTATCCACTCACACCTGTGCCAGCGTAAGACAGCTCTTCACATTTGCCCACGCCCTGCCAAGTTTCCGTCACCACCATATGCTTTCGTGAAGTTGTAACGATGCTGTAAAAATAATTTTCCAAATAACTTTTACACAAACATACACAAAACCAATCTTTCTTTACTTCTGTTTAGGATCTATGGACACGTTTTGCAGAAAAGTTTTCTCTGTTTCATTCTAGGTAAATGACAGGCATTTTGCATTTCAGAGATGAAGAATGCATTTTTCAGTCTTAACAATGTTAATAGCGGGGCAGAAAATAAAGACATGGTGACTGATCTGTAAAGTCAATTATCCAATCTTCTGTATCGACAAATAGCGCACAAGTTGTTGCACAAATCCACTCTTAAAGCATTCACAGAAAAGGGTTCTCCGGTCTCTTGCGGATCTTTTTCTAGTAAGAAAGGCTCTTTCTGACATATGGCTTTGCCTCCTTTGCTTTTTGTAGATTTCTACTTTATTCTTCTATGGTTGATACTTTTTTATTGTGTCTAAATACACTAACATTATTGTAGCTATTTTTAATTGCATAGTTCAGGGTCATTAAGCACATTCATGTTGTAGTGTGACCCTCACCCCATCCACCTCCAGAACTCTTTCATCTTCCCCAACGGAAGCTCTATCTCGTTAAATAACCACTCCCGGTCCCTCCACTCCCAGCTCCTAGCAACCGCCATTCTGCCTTCTGTCTCCATGAATCTGAGTATGCGAGGTGCATCACACAAGTGGAATCGTACCATACTTGGTCTTTTGTGTCTGGTTTATCTCACTTAGAGTAACATCTTCAAGTTCATCCATGTTGTAGCACCTGTTGGCATCTTCTTCCTTTTTAAGGCTGAATGATATTCTGCTGTGGTGTGCAGACCACATTTTGTTTGCCCATTCACCCCTGGTGGACCGCTGGGCTGCTTCCACGTTTTGAACACTGTGCATAGCGTCGCTATGAACACGGCTGTGCAGACGTATCTGAGTCTCTGCCTTCCAGTCTTTGGGGTATGTGCACAGAAGTAGAATCGCTGGATCACATGGCAAGTCTGTGTTTAGTGTTTGAGAAACATGCAGTTTTCAGCAGTGGCCGCACCACTCTACGCTCCAACCAACAGTGCTCAGAAGCTCTGTTTCTCCTCTTCAGTCATTTCGACCTCCTCCCTCTCTGTCTGGAAGAACTAGATCAGCCCTCGTCACGACAGGCCTCCCTGGACCAGTTCCACCCTGGTCTCTGAGTAATGCCGGGTGCAGACAGGGAGTCTGAGGCACAGAGACACTCAGCCCTGGCTGGAGGGCCTGGAGCAGGGTAGAGGCAAGATTCATCCTGGGCAGTCTGGCTTGGGAGCCTGGACGTTCCCTCACCATGGTGTTATATCGGCTCTCAGAGAAACTGCTCTTTGGACGGCCCCTCCTGCAACGTTATTTTCCAAATTTGCTGTTTTACAACTCAAAACTGTTTCATGAAAAGTAGTGCCAGGTAGGTCACGCTCTGCCATGGGCGCTGTCACCAGCCTTCCCAGTCCTGTGGGCTCATCCATACTCTCTCCCGCTGCCTTTCAGCGAGGCCTAACGGCGGGTGCCACACCATCAGCCCTCCCTCTCAGCGGTGGCCTGTGCACGCTTCCCTGCCACCACCATCTCCGCGCGCTGGGCTCATCCCTCAGAGCTGCGCAGGGGCCTGGGCCTCCCTGCACCTGCCAGGCTGCGGGGTGGGGTGGGGGTAGAGCCTGTGGACACTGCAGGTGCCAACACGGGAAGATTTGGAAGCACCGAAAGATGTCCTTGCCCCAAACATTCCCTGAAAGGGCCCCCGCGAGCCCCTCCTTCTCTTTGCCTTAAGCCCAACATTTCCCAGAGTTGGTTCCTGGGATGACAGTCCCTCAGATGCACCTTGAGAAAAGGGTTCCGATGCTAAGTAAGTTTGGGGGACACTTCGTGGGCTACCTATGTCCAGGAGAGTCATAATGCACCTTAATACAGTAAAGGCCCTGGGAAATTTCACAGTAATAAAGCTTTATTTAAGCCACAGTAGCTACCAAGACCTCTGTTAAAATGCAAATATACAACTAGGATAGGAATTAAGAACCAAAGACAAAAATCTGTCTACCTCACAACTTTGCCTCTTTTTCTAAGTGCGCACGCGTGCGTGCGTGTGTGTGTGTGTGTGTGTGTGTGTGTATAAAACATACTTTATATTTGTATAAAATGGGGAACATGCCAGGGATACCATTTTATATTTTGATTTTTTTCAATGTAACATTATATTAATAGCGTGAACACTCAGTTTCTTAGCTGAGGTGTACGGAAAAGAAGGTGCTTATGGCATGTGCACCCACAGGCACGGATGCCATCCTTCGTCCCCACGTCAACTTTATGGTCTGCATATTGGTGCCTCCAATTACACTGAGGGGCGTGCAGCTCAGTGGGCTGAGGTAGAGGGCACAGGACTGGCGCTCCTCACACACCCTCTGCATCTCTGCTGCTGTGCTGGGCACTCGCCCACACCCCTGCGTCCTTTGCTTCGATGGCCAGCGCCTGTGACCATCCCTCACTACTGCCCTGGGGCCGGCCGAGGTGTTCTGTCCCACCGTCTGCCCCAACTTGCAGAGAATGGGAAATGCTTGAGAGTGTGTTTAGCCAGCGACTGCTGTGGGAGGATGAGTATTTGCTGAGTCCAGTGAACTCCAAGCTGTAATTTACATCCCGGGGCCTCCCTGCAGCATCAAGCCGAGACTGGGACTCCACCTGTGATCGCACTCCCGCTTGCCGCCTCCCCTATCTCTACTCTGCTTCCCTTTCTCCTTCCTGCTTCTCCTGGGAGCATTTTCCCAGGAACCCCTGCTCAGGGCCTGCCTCTGGGAATCTGACCCTAGACAGGCACTTTCTTCATGACAAATGTCTTGGAAGCAGCAGTGGCATTTCTAGGACTTGAACTTAGGCCTTCCAGACCCCAGAGTTGACAGTTTTCCTATCACATTCCCTTCCGCGCCCGATTCCCATGAAGACAGCACAGGTGCGTAGGAGGAGAGTCTCCAGGCTGCAGGGATGCGGCTGGGCCCTCCAGCTGCCGGGGACGTGAACAGAAGGACCACAGGTGGCTGCAGGGAGTGGAAGGCTCCAGGAAGGAAGCGAAGGATGCCGGCACCCCCATACGCACACCTCGGGGAAGCTAACCTGCTCCCAGACAGCCAGGGTGCAGAGCTCATGCTGCAGGTAAACTGAGGAACGGACATGAGACCCTGACACGCTGGCCCCCAGCCAGAGCCTCACTCACAGCGTGGGTCACCTCGGCCAAGTATGCCAGGAGCCTCACGAATGACGGCGGAAGAAATACGGCTGCGGGCTCAGGCTGGGCTGCGATTGTTCCATTTCAGCTATCGTGTCATGGCAGCGAAATACGCGAGAGCAGACTAGACTTGTCCAGAGGAGCTTTCCTCTCTTAACCTTAAAGAACCATGCGCAACCCGCTGACGGCTGCTCTAGAGCCTGCGATGACGGGAGGCCAGGCCTGATGAAGCAACAGGACTTCAACTGCAGACACTGGTGCTGCCGAGCGCATGTTCCCTTAAGATGTGCTACAGATCCATCGGGGATGCTGAGAAGGGGCGTGGGATGGGAGGAAGGCTGGCATGGTGTGGCCAGGTATGCACTGTTTGCCACTGGGTGCTGACTGTCACCAGCAAAAGAGATGAAGCTCTCAGTTCTGACCTCCTAAAAGGTTAGCAATCTCTCTCCTCTCTCTCCCCTCTCCCCCCATCCAGTGTGACTCTTCACTTGTCATTTGTAAGGCAGTCTCATGTCTTGCTTTGACCTCACCGGAGGTCAGCAGCAGTGACAGTGCTCGTGTGTGGAGAGGGGGATTCCACCTGGGCTCTGAGCAGGAAGGGGGCAGGGCTGGCTGTGTGTGCAGAGACTGCTGATGGGCAGGGTCTTCTGCAAACCGCGCAGAGGGAAAGAGCGTGCTCAAAACCGTCTCGGTCACGGTGCCGCTTATGGCTGGGGTGGCAGAACATCCTGCAGCTGGATGTCTGGCTGCTGGAGGGAACTGAGGTTTTTCCTGGGAAAAGAATACTTTGGGAAGGAAGAATAGTTTAAACAAAGCTGCCACACTGCTTCTGGCTGGGGCTCTTAGGAAGGAGGTGTCACCACTGAAGGAAGAGGACTCGGCTACGTGCAGGGCTTCTGGTCGCCCTCAGTTGACTGGATGAGGTGCTGAGGCACAAGCACTCTCTTAAAGGAGTTCTGCAAGGATAACCGTTGGCCTTTGCTGAGCTGCCATTACGGGAAGAGCCTTAAAAAAGAGACTTTATAATATATCAAGGAAAAAGGAGCCCTGCGCCGGTCCTCAGAATGAGAAAGGGAGAGGAGCACGGGCTGCGTGTAGGTGAAAAGTGCCAGTATTTAATACAAATATTTAATACATTAGCTCATGCAATCCTCACAACTGGCCCTCAGGGAGCTTCTATCATTATCCCCATTTTTAATGATGAGAAAACTGACACATGGCAACTTATTCAAGGTCATGAAGCAACACTTAGCAGAGCCTGGATTGGGGCCCAGGCAAGCTGAATCCAGAGTCTACACCTCCGATCACGGTGCTCTACGAGCCTCTCTGTAAATAGAGACCACTGGACCGGACGATGGATGGGACGATGGAGGCCACCTCTCAGGACAGGAAGAGCCAGGCCAGAAGCAGGGCGAGGAGGTGGAGGGGGAGGAGACAACCCCAAGGGCCTTCTGAGCTCAAGGAGCTGATTCATAATCTAACGA
This sequence comes from Avahi laniger, assembly GCA_963575035.1. NCBI lineage: Eukaryota > Metazoa > Chordata > Mammalia > Primates > Indriidae > Avahi > Avahi laniger. The sequence continues at coordinate 13,394 of CAUYSK010061062.1, forward strand.
GAGAAACTACACACATAAATACACACGGACAAGACTTAAAACTGTGACCAAACCGTAGATAAATGTAGTTGCCATTAAAGGCAAAACTACAGCTCAACCCAGAGAAGGAACACAGCTGTGGAAACAGGTTCAGTCCTTGGAAGAGGAAGCGACACCCAGTGAACCGGGTTTGGGGAAGGGAAGGAGGATGAACCAGGAGGCCACAGGGTGGCTGAGTTGCTTGTTACAGCACCGAACTCAACCTGAGCCTTGCTATTTCTGTTTCCTGCTACACGTCATCCTCCCTCTGTCGTATGTATGTATCTCAGTCAAAAATGATCTTTTCTTTTCATAATTGTCACCATACTTCAGTTCTTTCCTGTTATGATTTACCTTCATAGCTGCATTTAACTGAGCAAATGCACTGTTGTGTTAGATGTGCAACCCAAAATGAAGTTGTGCTCGTGTTCCGTTACTCAGCATTCTTACCGCTTGCTGCACAGACACTTCTGAGAGAGCCATCACAGCCTGAAAGGGGACAGACGTTTTCAACTTAAGTAGGGGGACTTCCAGAAGGCGGTGAGGAGAGTGAGGAGATGAAGATGACACTGGACCCGATTCCAATACAGCAAACATGTAACGAGCATTTTATCGTGTGGGCCAGCTGCCTGGTGCTTGGCGCTGAGAACACAGAAGACGAGTTCTCCCACGTCAAGCTGTGAGCTCCTCCAGGGTAGGAACTGACACGAAAATGCACAGTGATATGACGATTCGATAACATTTAACAAACTGTGGGCAAAGGGTCTGGGTGCACAGAGAAGGGTGCCTTTATTTACGTTTCAGGCAGAAGTGCTGGAGACTTACAGAAGGAATATTTAAGGGCCTCGGATGCTGGGCAGGAATGTGCTGGATGAAGACGGGAGGAAGGGCGCTTCAGGCAGGGAGGAGCTGGAGCAAGGGGAGCAGCGCGAGACCACTCGGCACTAGCACTGGCTCCGGCGTGGCCGGCTGCGTGGAGGCAGAGCGGCTGGGCTGCCAAGGGTGCTGGATCCAGGGGACTCGGGACCGACCCCATGAGCAGGGCCATCGAAGGCTTCTAGACACAATGGCCTGGCGGGATCTGTGTTTTTAGAGACTCCTCCCAATAGCAGGGTGGAGAATGGGCAGACAGGCCAGTGAGGAGGCTACTGCCCTCGTCCACGGGAGAGGGGATGAGACTCCAGAGATGCAGGAGCAGGAGGCAGAGGTAAAACCGTGGGCAGCACCCGGACACACGTGCACAGTCTAAGGATCCTGCACTTGGTCCTTCTTTGCAGTGTAAGAAACACTCCACCTTCACGCCAGTATTGGCGTGTTCGCATCTGACCCTGGTTAAATGCCGCATCTTCTGCAAAGCCTCTGCTGAGCTCCCTTTGCCTCTGTGGCTCTTCTCCCTGGGTTCCCTAGGTTTGCATTTACTTGGCATCGATTTTCTTTGCTCTCACCTGGGACTGCTTCCCTGGGGCCAGTCCACGGGGCATGTGCATCTAAGAGGCTGCCAGGGAGATCCGGGCACGTGAAGACCGTACCAGGTAGTAAGAAATCCTTCTTCAGAGGATGAGGTTCTAGGAACCTGCTTCTGAACCTTTAGTGTCAGATGAGGTTAAGGCACATGGGCACGGCTCATGGGCAGCCCCGTCCTTCGTGACCGTGAGTGGTGGGCCACCCTGAGGAAGGAGGCTGCCCCCAGTGGAGAGGCCCCATGCTGCCAGGCGATGGAGGCAGGGAAGGGAAAAGGCTGGGCACGCCACACATGCTGCTTAGCTCCTGATGACAAGGGAGGCGCTTGGGCACTAGGACTGATGCTGTTGAACTCTTTCGTCCCTTCAGCCCCATGAACCTGCATCCCCCCAAATGGATTCTTAGCCGGTCGCATTAAGACATCCTCTCAGAACCATCCCACATCATCTGCGGAGCGAAGTGAGTATCAGTAAAGTTGCAATGAGTAGTTTTCCCAGCTTCACTGACTCTTACTGGAAACCAAGTCAGCCTCTGCTGCGGGCACTGACGAAAACCCCATTCCTCCTGGGAGCTGCTTTTCTTCCACTGGGTAGATCTGAATCCATCTAGCGGATGCCAGGTGTGCGAGCTGAACGTTCATGGGCACAGGGGCAGCAGGCTTGGAAAGGGGGCTCCAGCCCCGTCCCTTCTGGGCAGTGAGCGGCCCTGGTGAACGAAGAGCCCACAGCTTTCTCCATGCTGTGGCAGCAGGAGCAGGACCCGGCCTCCCTGGTGACTACCCGGCCTCATGATTTTGTCCATAACACCGAAGGTCCCTTCCATGTCTGCATTCTATGATTCCGACAGACAGAACAGGCACAGAGAAATCAGTCTGCCAGAGAGTGATGCATTGGACAGTGTAGACCCCTGGGGCCCAGTCTACACTGTGTGGCACTGGAGAAGCAGGCCAAGTGGAAGCTTTGCTGGCAGTTTCTCACTGTGGCTCTCTGACCACAGAGAGCCTGGGCATCACACCTGCTCCGTGGTTGTGACAGCCAGCAGTGGGAGACCGGCACTGAGAGTGACAAGGCGCTAATTCAAGGCTCAGGAAGTGTGACGGTTAGGGACTGGCCCGCCCTTCCCTCTGCTCTCCCTCCTGTCTGAAAGGCTGTCCGCAACTCCCGCCGCCCTGCTGCCTTCTTCCCCTGCGTGAAGGTGTGGGACTCAGGCGGTGGTGTCTCCGCATCACCTGGGCTGCTGGTTTGCAATGGCCACCTGCGGGGAGACGGCAGGATTGCTCAGTGCTGCATGTGGTGCGCGTGCACGTGTGTGTGTGTGTGTGTGTGGTGGTGTCATAGGAAGAGCAACAGAGCCAGTGAAGCTCAGATCCTTCAAGTCACTTCAAGTTGGGTTTTCAGGAGGGACTTCACTGGTGTCTGGGGAACCCCGAGTGGCTGTTATTCCTCCGCCCGCCTCCCTCCCACGCCCAAGCTCGCAGGACGGCCGGCTGCGGGTCCCGACTGGCTGCCAAAGCCTTGCTGCAGCCAGGTGCCCACAGCAAGTTCTCCAGGGACCTGCTGCCTGGCTGTGCCATGTGTTAGCCTGCCGCCAGCCAGGCTGGTTCAGGTGACACAGGTGGCACAGTGGGCAGTGATGTCATTCCTTTCCTCTCTCTCCGGGCGTCCTGCTTGAAGCTGAACATTTGGCTGGAAAGAGGGTCTGACAAGACCATCTGTATAACCAAGCGTAGAGCACACTGCAGTTTATAAAAACGCACTTCCTTTCTATTTTTCATGTGAGGTGAAGCTGAAAAGGTGGAGTTATTATTCCCATTTTAGGGATGGGGAAACAGAGCCCCAGAAGGAACCTGTAGCACCTAAGTTCAAGCCCAGTCTCCCACTGCCTCCGGGATCCCGGCTCTCACATGAAGGGACGGCGGCTCCAAAATCACCCTGGGGATGCTGATAACAGAGCATCTCGCCTCACTTTTGCTCTGTGAAACTTAGAGGCAGGCAGGTGTGGGACCAGGAGGGCAACAGTGACAGGTGACAGCCACACCGTGGAGGTGGGGGCAGTGCACGGCTCTGTAATTTTTATTCCCTGGGGAGGTGCACTGCCCCTCTGCTCTGGAAGCAGGCAAACTCCGCTTGCACACGCTGCACTCTGAATTAGGTGTCGACCTGCCAATCCTCTCCCCATAGCAAACAGCAACCTGCACTGACTGGAGCGTGTTTTACACATGCTCCTCTCTCACCATCGCCTCTGCACGTGGCACAGAATTATCCTTGTTCACAGATGTGGAAACCAAGGGACAGAGGGAAATAAACTACCCTGAGCACACGCTGCTAAAGCTGGCAGAGCCAGGATTCAAATCCAGGCAGTGTGATCACCGTGTACACCGCACTGTCCTTCCCATACGGCTCGCCCACCATCTTCTGCTCACCTGCCTGCTTTCCTACCAGCCTTAGGTACGGGCAGAGTGCACGGCCCATTCATGATCCCACACCAGAGCTGAGCACAGAGCTCCTCCACACCACTCCCTGCAAGGGCTTGTGCATGAACCCACGACACACGTCAGGGGCTTGGGCTGCGGCTGGAGGATTACGTGACTTGCCTCCAGGCGCGGAGGCACCTCCAGCTCCCATTGGTTTCCTGGATCCCAAGGCACCTTTCTCTTCTGACCCTGGGCCACACTGCTAAATATATCCTCGTATGAACCCATTTGCCGTCGGTAGCTAAAATGCCTCTTGACCGTTCTGAGCCAAGATTAGAAGTCTGTCTAAACGTCAATGATTATTTCATCTGCTAAAAGCAAATTGACCAGCTCGCCCTCCCTGCAGACTAGGAAGGCTCTCAGTCTATTTGTAGCTCGGTCTGATGTGCACGAGGCGGCTGCTCTGAGTCCAGCCTGCCTGCTGCTTTCTGTGCTGGTGGGGTTCACAGAATGGGTCACTGGTGTGTTTAGTCTGGGATCGGCAGCTACTGTAGCGTAGGTCAGGTGGGCTTCTTACTGCAGACTCAGGTCATGGAAGCAACACCCCCTCCACACCCACACACCCAGCGGAGCCACCACCGTAGGATTCCACGGGGCGGGTGCCGAGGTGGGCAAGAACACCACGGTGGTCCCTCACACCGTGACCCCAGTGGACATCTGGAACTGTTCACAAGGAGGAGGGCAAACTAAAGATGGTCTTTGAGAAACGTCCAGAAATACTACCCATTGTACAAGACCCTGGAGAGTTTGACAAAATCCTTGTTCCTGCTACTGATGAAGTTAAGGAATGAGAGTAGGGACTTGGGTGGGAGAAAAATGCACAAAGAAAGGCAGAAAAAGTCTTCCTTTCTAAAATACTTCAGTAGAAATTTTTAAAGAAGAGTGAGAGCCAGGGAAAAAGACTTGTATACATTTCAGGACATATTTTTTTCTTTCTTTTTTTTAACTTCAACTTTGTTTTTCTTTGCAATCTCAAGCTTCTCACCTCCGCTGAGTTGCAGCTGCCTCCTCGGAGCTGAATAATGCAGCAGCCAGCCCAGCAGAGACAAGCAGCGCTGGGCAGGAGGCCCCAGTGCATGGCAAGGGGTGCTCACTGCATACATCATTTAGAGCCTGCTGCAGTGATTTACCGATGTCAGCCTGCCTTGGAGCACGAAGGGAAAGGAAGAGAAATATGTGCACTTCCGCTGTGTATCCGGACTGGGGTCCTGAGAGGACGGGGGAGGAGGTGAGCTGGGTTTTCTCCCTCGTCTGAGCACCATGGAGAAGCCAACCACTCCCCAGCATTTCGGAAGAAAGAGAGCGGGAGGGAAGCGGTTTACGTCTCCTAGGGAGAAACTGCTTCCCCGTGCACCGGCCCGGCCCAACGAGGCGGCTGCCTACCCACAGCCTGTGCTGTCTCCTCCTTCCCGGGGCCATCTGTGCCCATGTAGGAATTATCTTCTCAAAACCACACCGTTATCATGCTGTTAAGGACCTGAACCCTTTCCCCAAGGCGAGTCTCCAGCCATAGCAGGTCTGCAGAACCTGCGTCCCAGACTCTCTTCCAAGGGCCAGGGGCCTTGAGGCACTGCGCGCCGCACGCCGCAGCCACGAGCTCCCCATGGTGGTTTGCCAGCCTGGAATGCGCTTCCTCCTCTCCTCCATTTCCAAAACTCCTTCACGATCAGGCTGACGCCACTTCATCCGCTCCTCTCTCTGAGACTAGGCCAGCCCTCTCTGCTTAGCCACCTCCCCAAGCTCCCACAGCACCTCGAGTCGGCAAGGACTGGAACTAGACGACAGACAACAATACTATTAGATGGTGACACTAACACATTTCACTGAGTGACTGCTGAGTGCCACACCCAGCAAGATGTGCTGCTAATATTTCCAGGTGAGGGACATGGAGGCTCAGCCTCTCCTAGGTCCTTACTTAGAGTTACATTCAGCCAGGCTGTAAGTGAGTTGGCCAGAATCTGAACCCAGACTTTCTGCTTTCTTTTATGAGCCTTTAAGCACTATTTTTACTGCCTCTCAGTCCAGTATTACTTCTAAGGTAATTGATTTTTAGGTTTGAGTTTAGTTCCGCAATAAAACTGTGGACTCCCCAAGGATGCCACGCTTGTCTTATGTATCTGTATCCCTGCAGCACCCGACCTCGGAGCTAGACAAGCACTAGGCATTCGATATAAACCTGATTGTTCATTGACTGGCCAGACGGCTTGCAGACTCGGGCACTTTTCTCTCTTTCATTTCGGGAAGGCTAAGTAAGTCAGCTCTCAAGGAAGACGGGGAGTGGGAAAGCATGACCAGTTTCTCTTTAGCAGAGTCTCACACTGGACTCTAAATTAATCAACCGGATGTCTAGTAAGTATGTCTGTGGCATACCGGACATGCGGAGGAACACAGGAGAGAATTAAAACGTTCTTGTCATGAAGCTGGCGGGGCTCGGGCTGCAGGAAGATGCAACAGAGAGCAGAGGAAGGCAGGCCAGGACGAGGGCGTGGCTGTGCGGTCCAGAGAGTGGGGAGGGCATCAGAGAGGCCCCGCAGAGCCATGAGGAGCGTCAGGAGAGGGTGGGGCGGTGGCGCTCTGGGGATGGGCAACAACCTCAGGTGGAGAGAAAAGGAGGGGCAGAGTCACGAGGAAGAAACCGACCCCGCTCCGTGGCCTTCGCTCTCCAGTGACTGCAGCGGTGGGCCAGGATTTGCTCCGTCTTTCCGACCGTCCGTCACGGCCACTGAGCCACGGGGCCTGCTCCGGTCTTCCCTGCTGGTCACGCGGAGGGCGCAATGCGACCAAGGGCAGGAGTGCCGCAGTACAGCAGTGGAGACTCTGACACGCGCAGGGGCGGGTGGTCAGCACCGCCTTCGATGCCGCAGTGCCCGTCCTCGCCAGCGGTCTCAGCAGGCCCAGCTCCACTGCCCGTCCGTTTGGGGGGGCTGAGGGAACACCACAGACTGAGTGGCTCATAAGCGACAGAAATTTATTTCTCACAGTTCTGGGGGTGGGAAAGTCCAAGATCAAGGCGCCAGCAGTTCAGTGCCCGGTGAAGGCCCAGCCTGGTGTCTGGTTCACAGACAGCTGCCTTCCGGCTGCATCCTCACTCGGTGGAGCGGCGGGGAAGCTCTCTGAGGTTTCTTTGATGAGGGCTCCACCCTCATGACCTAATCACGTCTCGAAGGCCCCAACTCCTAACACTCCCTTACGGACCAGGTTTCAACACACGAATTTCGGGGAGACATGAGCATTCAGTCCACTGCATCTACATGCAAAAAGATGCTTCGGTGAATGAAGGTGACCCTCTTCCTGAGGGTTTTTTCCTAGCAGGACGAGGCAGAGCCCTGGGCCCTGGAAGCAGGCTTGGCCTGGGCTCCGGAGCCGGGCAGCCATCAAGAGCATCCACGGGCCCCTTTGGTGAGAGGAACCATGATGCCCAGGACAGTCCAAATGGACTCCTCAGCAAGCCGCCCCGCAAACAGCTGTGTGCTTCCACTCAGGGCACACGGAGACACTGCTGTCTGTTCTGATGCCCAAGCATGGGTTGTGTGTTCTTCGGAAGGAAGAGTAAGCAAAAACAGGCGATGCCCCTCCCCTCCGCATCACTGATAAAGGAGCTCTAGGTCTGAGAGGGAGGGACCTGCGGGACCACCTTTGAGAGGACATCAAGAGGGAGGCCTCGGCATGGACGGCGGCGTGCTGGGTAGTCTGGGTCTAGCAGTTCCATGCTGTATTGTGCTGTGTGACTCTGGGTAAGTCACCAACACTCTCTGAACCTTCAACTGCTTCAGATACAAGCGAGACTCTGCCGCACCATACAGGGTTTGGGAAAGCAGGAGAAAGAAGGGAATAAAACTTTTGTCCAAGAGGAGGAGGAGGCTTCTGAATAAAGCTTAAAGTAGTCATTCTCCTGGCACTTTCAGGAGAGCCGAGTCACGCTGCTGGCCTGCTACACGGGAACCTGGGTTATTAGAGGGGAAGGGCTTTTTGGCCATGTGCACCTGCCTCTCTCTGGAAGACGCAGGCACTGCCTCTGCAGGATGACGCGTCACCACGACAAGGAACAGCAGGAGCTCGCCTCTCTTGGATCGGCACGTGGGGGAGAGGAGCCGTCAGGGGAGCCTGTGTGCCCAGGTGCCCAGAAGTGAAGCCAGTCTGTCCCCCGCAGTGTTCCGCCAGGGCCTGGGAGCCGGAGACACCACTGGACAAAGGAACGCCGCGGCGCGTGCCTTCATGGACTCGTGCCCAGGACGCCCCGCCGCCGGGGAGAAGAGGCGCGTGGTCTGGAGCGACTCGCAACGTGCCCCATTTGATCAGGCTGCCCGGACCACAGTCCCCTCGACTTCGCACTTAGTGTGGAGAGTGGCCCCAACGGCCCCTTCTGGGGCCCTCAGACCTTGCGCCCTTTGAAAGAGTTTTAACTTTTAACTCAAAAGTTAAGTTTTAACTCGAGTGCCTGGTGTTTCTCTGCATCCCGTCCACCCGACCCCGGCTCAGCCTGTTTCAAGGTCCGTGGGCGGCACGTCCCGGCTCTGTGCTGCCGGACCGGTGCTGAGTATGAATTAGATGCGGATCGGCTCTGCGTTTTCCTGGTGTGCTGAGTGACACCCCAAGGTGACTGCATTGGAAAGGTAGCCCGGCTCCGCGAGCAGGCCTCCCGGGCCCCAAGCGCAGGCACCATTGTCTGCTGATGCTGAGTATTACACAGCCCGGAGGTCACATACTCCTTCAGTAATCACTTGGATGGAAAATGAAAGGAGCCGCTCAGTCAACGGCTACACAGTCCAGCGTGGAAACGAACAGATTCCCCCAGAATCCGTAACAGATACGTCTTTGTTCAGCCAAAGAACTTTGATATAAATTGTGGCTCTTCAGACGGCTCTGTCAAAAGTGTAATATATCACGGAATAGCAAATACAAGTTCGAAAGTACGTATAATAATATAATTAAGATAGCTTGACAAGAATGTATTTTAAAAGTATAAAATACCTGCAGGTATAATGGCTTCATAAAGTCTGTCAGATTTACTTCTGCTGTGAAGAAATTTAAAATGTTTTACTTTAATGTGATGCAAATGAAGGCTGAGGTATGCATGCCTATAACACAGTCCTTAAGAAATGGGTAGAGGGAAAAGGAAAAAAAGCCAGATTCAGGCCAAACAAAGCCTTCAGCTTTGCAGGTGACTCTGTGCGTAACAGACCAAGCAGACAGGTCGGGGAGCGGCGCAGGGCCGGCCGTAGAAAGCACCAACTCCACCTTCTCCCCCTTGTTGGCTACAGGAAAGTAATGTGTTTTCATTCAAAATTAATGATTCCCTCTGCACATTTTTCTTCTTGCTCAAAAGGCTCAAGCATAATTCATGTTTAAAGCAAAAGCAATTTTTATATAATTACCAGCCCATGAAAAATTTTTCAACATACTGAAAGCTCAGGAGAGGACTGGGTGAGTCACACCTGCCACAAAGGCCTCCACGACACCCCCAGATACCCAAGGTAAGCAGGAGTCCAGGCGTCTGTCCAGCCTCATCCACACACTGGGCAAGAGCATCCCTGACCTGGTTAGCTGGGTGCTCAGACAAAAGCGCTTTTCCAAGCAAGAAAGCAGTAACTGTCTACTTAGCATAAAAGAATACCAATATATGAAATCATAAAATTAATCCAATCAGGAAGGCCACGAATTGGGGCATCCAGACTACCTCCCACCTCCACCTTCCCTGCTAAAAAATCCCTCTAAGGAAGCCTGTCTCTCCAGCCTGGTGGTTTGCACCGCCAGGGCTAATCCATGATGTCCACATCTTTGCATCTCCTCTTCCTGTGCTCCTCCAAGGCACTACGGAGATACGAGAGCACCTACCCCCAACCATTTCTTAAATTAAACCCTCTGGCCTGATAGCATTTGCCAAGCCTTCAGTGCATTCTGATTTTTCATTCCCATCTGGCATCGGGTAGCTAGAACTCTGAGACTAACTAGCTATCTGGTTTGAGGAACTGTCCTAACCTTCCGGGCTTTGCTCATGGTTTATAGTGGGGTCAATGGTCCTTTCCCTTGAGACACAATAAAAAATCCTGGTATTTCAGATCTTCAGCCATGCCGACAAAAAGGGTGGGTGCTTGCCAAAGTGAAAAGTTAAAGAACAGAGTGGGAAAGGGCTTGCAACAAAAGGCACTTCTTATTCAGGGTAAAAATTACAAGCTCCAATCACGAAGCGGCGCAGTTTAAAAATCAACACTGCCGGCGCCTCTGCCACTGCTGATGACTGCACCCGGAAGGATTTTCAAAGTAAATGTACTTTTCGCCATTATCTCGCTCATTTGCATTCTGCTCCATTTGGATTCTAAAACCCGACTAGACGTTTTATTTTCAGGGTAGGTCTGCATGGTGGCAAACAAACAGTTTGGGAAGGAATTAGCCATATGGGCTTGGGCATCATTTTCTTAATGTGGGAACTGGGTCAACCCTACAAAATGTTTTCTCAAATACTTAAACTGGCACATTTTCTTTTTGAGAGGGGAGGTTTTCAGAATTAAGCGTCCCAGTTGGCTGCGCCTGGAATCGTAGCTGCATTGCTTCCAACCCCAGAGGCTCATGAAATATGAAAGGCAAAGCAGCCTCAGAGATCACACAGTCCAGGCTCTGCAGCTTCCAGCCAGCACGCAGCGGTCCAGAGAAGCGCAGCGACCTGAGCAGGGTCACTCAGCCAAGCACCTAGTCCGTGCCGTGCCTCCCTGCGTCTCACTGGCCCCACACTGGCAGAGGGCAGTGTCTGCTGCTTTTGTCCTGCCCTCACATCTAGGACCACCCACTGCCCTTCAGGGGACCCCATCTCCATTTCTGGCCCCCCTTCACGTTTCCCCCAGCCCAGTATGAATTAAGAGGTGGCAAATTTATGTCAATCAATCATCAACCAACCCTTCAGTCTTCAGCACCCCCGCACGGATGACCCTGCGTCCACGTTCACCCCGTCCTCTCTCTGTTGGCCAGAATCAGGGATAAAGTGAAACAGCACTCACGAGAGGCCCCGGAATCGCTCTTCTCCCCTAGCAACGTCGGGAGTCACGATACACCACTGTCAGGGGTGTCGCAGTGACGGATGACAACATGCGAAACAGACCTTTTAAGGGCAACCCATTATTTTTGTAATTTGTTTAAACAAAACCAAGTGACTCTTTAAACTCTAATTCACATCTCAGAAATGCAGTGCTGCTATCTCTCATTTCTCTCTCTGGAGTCATGGCAATAATTTTAATGCCAGCAGAAGGCATTAGACATTAGAGGTGAGTGAGGCAGAGAAGTCTGGCTTTTATCAGATAATTAAGATGCTACCAAAGTCAAACCTTTATCAACATTAGACTAAAAATAAGCTACTTCCATCCGAGGGCCTTTCCACCGCGCATTCAAAGCGACAGTGCTCTGGACAAGGGTTCGCTTTTAAACGTGGCTCACTGTTTTTCAACTTTTATTGGCAATCCATTCTCATTATGCCCAATACATTTGTCTTCATAATATGCACTTCACGATTACAATATCAAAGAGTTTGTATCTACATAATAAAAATGATCTATAGAATAGTACAGGGAAAACATAATAACACAGTGTGATCGTTAATGAAATGAATACTTTGAGGGGAAAACACAGCATCCCATGAGAGAACTTGTTTCTGTATCGAAAGGTGTTAGATACGGCTTGGAGGGGAAATTGCAACTGAATCTCGGGTTCCCTGGAGGCAGGGGGTGCAGCCTGGCACTGCTTGACCTTGGCGACAGGAGGTGTACATGGGGGGCATTCAAGGTGACCTCCTATTGGAAATAAACACTTCAAAGTGCATTCATTCTTCTATCGACCCTTCAGAACTTTCTATCCCAAATGCTACTAGCTCAACGGACAACCCAAATAAGGTCTGGGTCTTTTCTCCCAAGAATAAGCACTGGCAAGCTCTCTGCATTGACCAAAGTTGCCGCAGCTGCCTACAGAGGTGCTTTCAGGGGTGAAGTAGGTCTGCGGACACTGGGATCCCTGGACTCCGTTTTCCAGCCTAAACGCACTGACTGGAGGAAAAAACGTGGAGGAAGAGGAATCAATGTGGTGAAAAGCAGCTTGGTGACCATCTGGATAATTTAATCCTGTATCACACTCAGGGAAAAATAAGCCAGTTTGGACATGCTATGTTTTCCTTGTTCATTTTTGCACCTACGGCACCTGTCCTAATGCTTAGCTCACAGTGAATACTCGTAAATATTTTTTAATGAATACAAAAAGAATGTCTTCTTTATGAAGCCAAAGTATTTCATAATTGATAAGCCCTACAGTAGACTGCAGAAACCTGCAAGACAGGCTAACACAGAAATGCTGAAACAAAGTTGCATTAATGGGCACCAAAGAAAAGGAACAGAGAAAGAAGGGCTGCCAGGGTTTGCAGGACACACCGGTGGGGGTGGTGCGTGGCCAAGGCGGGGCTGGGAAGCCCTCGCTGGGCAGAGAGGAGGCCAGGCAGATGCTCCGGATGGGAAGGGGGAAGCCGGGCAGATGTGCGGCTCTGCTAAGAGGCCAATGATTGGGAAGGAGCGCTGCCACGCTGCCCAGCTGATGGCAAGTGGCAGGGTCCTCTGTGAGAGGAGGTCTCTTTCCCTGACAGCCAGCAAGAGCTGAGTCACACCTGGGACCGGGCGGGGATAGAAAACAGGGCTCCATACAGACGTGTACTGTCCAAATCTTCCTGTGGCTTTTGTATGTTCAAGTCAAATATAAGGCTGAAAAGACAGGGTTTGGTCAGCAAAGGAGAGAGGAAGCAGATCGTTTGCTCTATGAAGCCCAAGTAGTCGCTAGTGGGTCTGTAATTCTGCAATGGAAAGTGTTTATCTCCTCCACTCGGCTCTCTCCGCCATCCCCATACACACCTACACACACACGAGGTCTACCCCACAAAAGGAGGTAAATTACATTTATAGCGAAAATAATTTCAGCATCAACTGATTTGAGATGAAAGTATTTTTGACTTGGCTCATTTGGAAAATTATCTTAATTTGTCAACTTTATGTGGCTAGCATAACCCAAGTATAACTTTCAGTAGGGAGAGAACTTGGGTCGATCGTCACTGAAATACCTCTGGGCACGGAATGGCCCAAGGTCTCCCGAAACACAGGGGTGACAATGTGAAAATAACAGAGAAATCTTGACTCTATCATTCACACTTTTTTGATGCAGGAGAGCAGGATATTAACATAACAGGCACAAAACAGTTGCAGCAGACAAGGTTGGACTGCGCCTCGTCTCACAGTGATGGGACCTCAGCTCCAAGAGTAGAGATGACTGGTCCAAGGTCTTGGAGCTGGGATGGAAGCCTGGACACTCCCAAGCTTTCACTTGGTGTCTTTCCACGTCACCATACGGCCTTTCACTCCCAGAGAGACAGACAGGTAGGATGTGGGTGGGAGACAGACAGGTAAATACTTATTCTCTGGGTAGTGTCAGTTTTTAGACACAATTATTCTGTCTTCAGATTGAACATCCCATAGGCACATCAGAAACTCCCTGCAGGACATTTAAACTTTACTGCACAGTTAAATACTGTGGAGAGTTAAAAGTCTCCTGAAGCTATTAAAATAATGTGCGTGAGAAGAGCTGCATTACAGGTGATTCATGGGGTCTTATCACCTCCCACCCCATTAGAGATACACACACACACACATGCACACATGTTCACATATATACACACAATATACATGCACACACATATGCACACACATACACACATACATATACATATGCACACGTATACACACATGTATGCACACATACACACATATACATATATACACATATACACACATCATATATACACATACACGTACACATACATACATACACATGCATACATACATACACACACATACATATATGTACTGCTGCTTTTCTAAGCAAGATGTCTAGTATTTTTACTCCTGGGGGAGGAAGCAACTGCTGACAACTTTTTTTTTTCAAAACCGCATTAAAACTTTCTTTTGTAAGAAAAACGAGAGAAAAAAATCAATAGAGCATGAAAGGACAAGAAAAATGCATTTTAACCCATATATATTTTTTCTAACACTGCAATTTTTTAAAGCTCTTTAGAAAAAGAGTCAATATGATTCTTAAGGAAAAAAAACGCAAGACAACCCGAATCCAGGAGCAAAGGCCACAAAAGAAAAAGAGTCACGAAGATGTGAAGATTTGACCTCGTAATCGGAGGCAGATGAAAAGTGACATTCGCCTGGCCACCTCCGGGACTGGCAGGTCAGAGGGGCCATGGACATTTAATGTGCCGGGAACAAATTCTGGCTTTGGACAGTTCAGCATGTTTCCGTACTAGAGCTTTCAACCCTCCCCGAGGAACCAGGGTCCTTTCGGACCTTGCTGCACTTTGTTTCTCTCTCAGAGAGAAACAGCAAAGAATGAGGCGTCCCTCACAGGGCCCAGGTGAAAAGAACAGGGGAGAAAAGAGTGCAGGCTAAATGCAATATTGAAGACCATCTCTCCTAATCAGTGTATCTTTTTCCTTGCAGCTAAGCGGTCTCTGTCAATTATGAGCATCACTCTGCAGGCCGACCGCGCTGCAGGCCGACCGGCAATTACAACGGCATCTTTCTTCTCATCGCTGACAGCAAGAGGAGGGAATATTCTGCATCCGCCTGGATGCAGACAGGGAGACTGGAGCTCATTCCGGAGGTAATGCACAGGGAACCAGTACCAGGATGCAGATGCCATACGCAGCTGGTATGCAAAGCAGCGCCTGCTCTCAGAGCTGACGTGTTTATTTAGACTGGAGCTAAAGCCGAGTTAATGCCAGTTTCCAGAAGGGATTAATATACACTAACGTGGAATTATTGAACCATCACACACATCTGGAAATGCGTGTCTTCACTGTTTCCTCTTGTGGTTCCAGCTGCACTGGAGAAGCAGCTGATCAGGGTGCCGTTGCCCCTGGGCCCAGCTGAACTGATGCGGCGTTGTCAGGACAACGCTAGGTCCTTCCGACCAGGTCCACGGGCCTCACTCCCTTCCGGTCTCCCCACTGCTCCGCTCCATCTCTGCCTCAGTGCGAATCTCAGCTTCACTTTCACGTCCGGGCTGCGATCTCTCCCGTCTCTCCCATTTCTCTCCCCTCCAAGTCACTGTGCACGAAGCCATGAGGTCTCCCCAAAGCACGGGGAAGGAGCCAGAGAATCAGAGGGCTTTGGATTTCAGCTCGATGCTCACGGCTCAGCCATTCAGCCTCCGCACAGAGCTGCGTGTGTCACCTGAGGGACGATCCTCTGGCAAAGAGCCACTCTCAGGAGTAGCAGAGGGCATCTCAAGGACACGTCTGATCTCGGGTCCCAGAGATGCACAGTATCACGTCCTTACTGAGTGGCTGGCCCACTTCCGCACCCCCTCAGTATTGAAGAAGGGAGCTTAGGTATTTACTGGGGAGCCTTGTGCCTCTGGAGACCCCTCGAGGTGGAACAGCTGAGGGTATGAGGTGTCAGGAAAGCAACCTGGCCACCACCCTCAAGGTCCCTTCTCTGTGCCTGTCCTCTCCAAGATGGACGCATCTGGGACAAAGGCTTTGCCTGTCTCACCTTCGCTGAGGCTGTCAAGGGTTTCTCATGAATAATTACAAAGAGGCTGGGGACTCAAAGTACTTTCCCAATATCAGTCATAAAAGCAATTCGCAGTTGAGATTCTGCTGGGGGCTCTTCGACATGTTTGCTCGAGCCGCCCACACCACGCTCTGACTTCCCAGGTATTGACTGTTCAGATGGGTCCCACTGAGCGAACACCACTCACGTCGTGCCTCGGTCTCCGATCCCAGCACCCCGCCATCATCTGTGCTTTCTTCGGAGCACCTTTCAGTACCATGCCAGAAGAGCTCTTTAAACACTAACAAGAACCAATATTTTAGATTCTACTGCTAGGCGTTTCAGCTCAAGTCACGTTATTGCAAAATTAGATGTCATTGTGAAAAGCGTGGATATAAATATAGGAGCAAAAGGCCTTTTTCTTAATGCAGAAACCAAGGTAACAATATCTATTTTTCCTTGTTGTCAAAAGTTGTTTTTTCTTTTTGATAGCTCAGCCAATATAATGCATTGCATATTTACACTTAGCACTAAATAACTATTATGCAAAAGCACTCCACGGTAAAATCTGAGAATATTTATGGAAAGCTAAATTATATTGCCAAGTTTATTTTAGACCAAGGAAGCCCCTGGGAAGGGATATTGTGTATTTTAAAGAGTAAATGTAAACTATTAAATAGAAAGAAGCTTTGTGGAATGTAACACATTCAATCTAGGTAAATCACAGAGCAATTACACAGTAAACTTTTCTTTGATGAAGCACTGAAGTGATGACATGTAATTACTTTGCCAATGCTGCACCGTGTGTTTATCAAAATGTTAATGCAAGCATAATAACAGGCTGTATGTTTGTGCCGAGAATGTCAGAGCCATCCAGCTGTCAATCACATCTGAAAATAAAATCGCAAATAAGCAGGCAGCTTGATAACAGGACTGACAGCCAATACTCGCTCAGCTGACGAGTGCTTTGCTCCCCTCCACCAATCACAATGTCACTGCAATGTGCCCCAGAGGAGGAGTATGTCTTCCATTAGCTGGAACGGAACCAAGTGGCAGAAATGGGCTGAACTTTGCAGGTGGCTCCCCCTCCCCGTGCTCTGCTAATGGGGCCTCACCCAGGGACCAGCAGACCCGTTTCCTCTCTCCACAGTGCTTCAGAGCAATGCTCCTGCCAAGGCTGCAGAGCCCACAAACAGGCTGCCATTATGAAAACTTGACTCCGAACAGGCCTCCCAGCCAACTGGCCTGGTTCGGTCAGTGAGCAGCATGCCCTGTGGCATTGTCCTCAGTCATGGCCATCGAAGTAGGAAGTCCTAGGCTAGGGCTGTTGCAGCAATCTGGTTTTGCTTAAAGCTCTTAATGCAACTTAAACAAAACAAAACAGGTGCCTGGTTTTGAAGAACAAATGCAAAAACTGCTGAAGAATCTCGATGAACTCATCAGTCAGTGCTTGGGGAACACAAGGCCCATTCAGGAGTCTTCCTGGGGTGTGTGCGTTGGGGTGGGGTATAAAGTCCTAACTAGGCCCCTGCTAAGGTCATTTCCATGATCATTTCCTTATATTCTGGAACATGTAGGAAATAAGCACTTTGGTCCTGGAAACTCTGTGTTCACCCTGACTCATGCCCTCTTGACTTTCTCTGAGAACCCTTTTCACTGAAGGATCCTTTCAAATGTGTCTAAAAATTGCTCACCACTTGTTAAGTGGGAGCAGGTGCACACATCTCCTTCTCCTTTAGATTAGTGATTGCAGACCTTCTTTTCAGCATGGGGCACACTTTAGGAATTTGCCTTGCTTGTGCACACTGAAGGTATCAGATGAGGCTAAATCCATTGTCAAGCCTCCTCTCTCTGTCCTTAGCATTACAAAATTCACTTCCCTAGTTAACTGAACTCACAACACATCATACCTACACATTTGTGTTCTGCTGTTATAAAATGCTGGGATGGCTTTCCACCATGTCCTTTGCATAAGTACGCGTTGTAACCAGGGGAAACGCTCCGGTTCTCGCTACCAAGAGATGCTGGGGAGGTACCCTGGTAGAAAACAGAATGCAGGGAGAAATTATATCTCTAAACTCTCTGCTCATCAACAATCTCATTTCCATTATTTTTCATGCTTTCCGATGATGCCAACAGATGTTGCAATGGCAACAGCCAATCTCTGACATTCCTGGCTGCCTGAAGTGCTGCAAATAGCTGATTTCATCCCTCTTCTGCGACTGCAATGACTGGTGGAAAATTGTCTATCCTGTCCTTGGACTGATGGGTGCATTTTGAGTGGCAGCCGTCCACGTCTAGAGAAACCGTAAGACTCACCCAAATGCGGGAGCCTTTGGAGTTTCCAGGTTAGGGCGCCATGGATTGCGAGACCCTCGCTTCCCTGAATGTGACCTGTTGGACACTCACTGACTGCACAGTAAAGACGACAAGAGGTGAGTGTTCAGACTGACCCTGAGGTCCGCCTGCCGGGCACATCTGAGAGTATTCTAACTTCAGTGGATGTGCACGATCCTCCCATTATAGCAGATATCACTGTAGCAAAAAGTAATAACTTTCATCGTATTTAAGTGAAAGTAGGTCGGATTTGTTACTCTAATTTATTTTGCCCTTCTCTTCTGAAAAGGGATTGAGTCAGACACTGAATCTGGGGCCTGATCCTCGCCACTTAGGCAGGAGATAGAGCGAGCATCACCTGCTGTGGAGAGGCCTGGAGAAGCCAGGGACTTCGAGAGAAATGTGGGGCAGCTCGGAAAGGCAGCGCAGGTCACAGCAGTGGCATGACAGAGGTCTCCAGACAGCACGCAGATAAAGACCTCGACAGCCTCTTCCCAAAATGCACCTCTAGCTTCACTTCCTGCCACCTCTCTCCCCTGCATCCCTCTCCACCTGTGTTCCACGCACACCGGACTTTGCACTGGTCACTGTCACAATTCCCATGACCCTTCTCATGCTGGCACCTCTGTTTGGAATGTACCTTATTCATTTTCTCCACCTGGAAGAAATTCGACGCTTTCTTCACATTGCACAAAAGGCCCTTCCTCTGCGATGCTTTCTCCATGTGACAGGAGGAAGTGTCGCTCTGAACTCAGCACCCCCATAAAACCTCTATTTTAGCGTTTCCTTCCCTGCACATAGATGTTTTCCTTCCCCACATCCACCATGAGGATCTGTCTCACGGAAAAGCATCATACCCCAGAGTTTTGTTTGGAATTCCAGGCTCTAACATAGGCTGGATTATGGATTTATAAAAGGTACTCAAAAATGCTTATTGATGTGAATTAAAGATATAATGTTAGAAAGTATGTTATGTGAAAGAAGGACCATTGTGTATTTATCCAGAGTCAAAACTGGAATGGAGAGGTGAGGCTGGAGGTTTTTGAATCAATACAAGAACCTTCTGATCATTGCAGCAGTTCAACAGTGCAAGTCGCAGGCCCCTTCCCACTGCAGGCATCAAAGTGGGGGGTGTCTGGCCACCTGGGAAGACTGCACAAGTGACCTCAATGATCCTTATGATACTTTTCAACTTTAACATTCTAGGAAGCATTAGACCTATATGAATGAGTACGTAAAATTGTTCGGGTCTATTAGTCAGAAAATATTAAAGTTCTTCAGTACTATGGTTCTCAGAATGTACAGGATTCACCTGTGAAACCTGTTAAACACCCAGGTTCCACCTCCAGAGATGCTGTTCAGTTATGTGGAGGTGGTCATGAGGAATCTACATCTAGAATCCCCTCCAGATGATCTACCGAAAGTAGCTCTAGGACGGTCACTGGAGAATCGTGACCCTAGTATGTGCCAGTGAATGGATCCAAACCCTCTGCTGTTTGACACATCTTTATGTTGACATGACCTGCAGCTGTCTCCTAATACATGTGTGTGAAAAAACTTATAATTTGGCCTCGAAGTCTAAGCACAGAGAAAGTTGCGAGATCGCAAAGCCTGACTGTCAGGGAGAAGGGTTATTTCAGGGAATAGAGCTTAGAGAAGTCTGAGGAAGGCCAGGCAGGTACATGGCAGACACACGCGGTGTGTGACGCAGGTCTCCCATCTCTAAAGTCAAAGACAACACAGCACTCGACAGGGCAAAATAACGAATGCACAAGCAAGCAAGGGTCATGACCCAGGAAACTACCTAACTGATCCATTAGACGACAGGTTTTGAGGCATCTTCCTAGAGAAATGAGACAAGGAGATTTGTCAAGATTGTGGAGGAGCTCATAAGCAATGATGTCACCTCTCAGTAGAGGCTAATGAAGTGGAAAAGCACAGCAACCATATTTCAGCACAGAGCTAGTGTGGTGAGCAGATATCTGAGAAATACAACCAATGGTTGCTTGGCAATGGGATATCTTCAAGTTAGATGGTCAAAACATGACAAGATTTGCAATACTTAACATCATTTGGAGTTGATAATTTAATGTTGAGAGAAGGGGCTCCCGGTTAAGAGGTTAGTATATTGTTTTGAAATATAAAAATCCTTTCATGAATCCAAAGTTAAAACAGAATGCCCTCAGATCAAATTGGCCAATGATAGGAAATAGGGTTATTTCAAATATGAGAGAGCAATTTGGTGCCTATAGATGACCATGGGTACTATATTCTTCATTCTTGGACAACCCGCTCACTTCTTCATTTTTATATTTCAGATCCCAAATGCACAGGTGTATGAAGTCTAAAAAAATTCACTTTCAATTGTAAGTGGATCCCAAAGCAGGAATACAGTGGGCAACATAAGGAATCTCAGTGTGGTGACATCTTCTATGGTGTCCATGGCGGCATCAGCACACTCTTCCCGGAAAAAGAAAAGCCGCAACGTGGAAACACAGAGTGTGTTCTCGCAACAGATACTTGGAGAAATTTTCAGGCATATTCTTATCAAACGTATTGAGTTTCTTAGGTAAGACAGCTTAATTACAGATCTTCCTAGAATCCCAGCGCCCCTGAGATCTACTTAAGTTCCGTGTGCATTATTTGTGAACACCCATGATCACACTGTCATTATCACCATTGCCAACCTCATCATTGCTATCATCAAAATTCTTCTCCAGCAATACCGAATCTGCCTTACTATTTATTGCAGGTAATACTTTCATGGTAACTAGCAGTGACTTCTTTTCTGGATAGGACAGTAGCAGGTAGCTGGGGGCAGAGCAGAGGCAGCGGCGGGCTCCCAAGCCGTCTCAGGTTGTACGCCTCGGACACCCCCATCGTGCTGTCTCATTCCAGTGTACTCTGGTCTTTGAAAAGAGGTTTCATTTTTCCATTTGGCAACAAATGTTTCATCTAAAAAACTATGAGGCTCACAGGTAAGCATGATTTCACTTTTTATGGGTTATTGAACCTAACCAGTAAAATAGGGAATGGGACTAAGAACGGGTTTCTTCCCACATTCAGTCTGTTCCTCACTTTAATTTCACGTTCTCTCCCACTCTTCTCTAGCTCAAGACCCGACTCTCTCACACTCTCTTCTCTTCACTGTTCTTTGACACTCCTTGCCCACATCACACTCATGCTAGTCTTAGTGACGATGCTGAGCAGTTTTGACCCATTAACAGCTTTTAGATGGTGGTGCAAACCCAGTTCTGAGGGACAGAGCCTGCTACAAAGGATGCAGAAATGTGTCAACACTGGGAGACAGCCCTGAAACGGGCAAGCCCTAAGCACTGTTACCTACACGGCGACAACCTGCTCACTAATGCTCTCAGACTCTCTCCTGAGGTCTAAGTGCGCGGATACCGCTATCTCCTACCAGTGCCAACAGCAGAGCATGGCTCACCAGATAAGAAGAGGGCTTCCCTTTGCTCACCAAAGACAAACTGCTGTCTCAAACTGAAGGTCTTCTGTCTGAAAACACAGCCATGTCTCAGTGCTATGTTCCAAAGCAGGTGTTGGATAATTCAGTAATTAGTATGCACATCTAACTTCATGCAGCCTCTGTTGATCTCTCAATTATAGTTAGCTGGGTCCTCTGAAGTTTACGGTAGTTAATTAGAGCATTATTGAACAGTTGGGCTGGAGAGCCAGGCTCTGCAGTCGGCTGACAGTTTGGTATCACACACCACAGGTGGGACTGGTCCTCCATTGGGGAATGTCTGTCTGCAGGGTGACCCAGTGCCAGGATGGGCTAGACTGTCTTTTGAATAACAGCTGGAGGGAGCCCTCTTTTACGAGCAGAGAATAATGGCCACGTTCCTTATTCTGTCCCACTCTTGACAGGAAAATTCACATTCCTATGGTGATCAGTTTCAGAAATGGCTCCTCAGGGGAAAAAGGAAACCTTCAATGTTCTGGAAAAAAGGGTAATGTTCTGAGTACGCTCAGGAAGGTCCAAATCGAAGGTTAACACAGGAAGCAGAGCCCAGCCTCCGGGCCCCACGCCACTTCACCTTGCTGCCCTCCCGGGAGTCTCGGGAAAGGCACGGGGGAGCAGCGGCAGGGTGCCCGTGGGACCCACGCGTGGTGAACTGCAGGCAAAAGTACAGAAGGCAAGTTGGAAATGGCTGCTTCTGAGTAATCGAGGTACCATGTCATCTGCAACATCTGAGTCTGACTGTCCAAAGCTCCTGACAAGTGCCCCGGTTCCATTCTGAACACAGCCGGAGAGTGCTAGAGCAGCGTGCATTCGTCACTCTAAGACCACAAGACAAGCGTGTCTTGTCAGTGGAACGGTGCGGAGATGCTTTGGGGACTGGAGGCTAAGGAGCAAGGAGCATTACTGATGATGGCCACCGTCAGTGTGCTTTCCAGGGAGGAGTCTCCTCTCTGCCCAGATTTAGCTTTTGTGCTGTTCTTTGTCCAAATTCACAAAATCAGAAGGGTCACTGCTCTCTCCTCAGCAAGCTGGGAGGCATCCTCACCACAGAGAGGTGTTTGGGGAGGCAGAGATCTGGGCCCATCCACTGAGTAGGTTTCCACTTACCACCCTACTCCCTGACAACTCAGGGGTCCCTGACACGCCCAAGAATGTAAAGGCAACAGAAGGACACACACAGCTGAAATAATGTTCAAAATTAACCAGATCCTGGAGACGGAATCGGCACAGTGAAAGAAGTGTGCAATCGGCAAGGCTTAACCTCTTCTCAGCCACTCTGTGGCCTCGTGTGAGTCATATTCCCTCCCTCTGTCACATCTGAAAAATGGCGACAGGCATGACCTTCAGAATCAGTTCACCAGAAGTGAGGTTACCCGCCGCCCTGGGGATGGAATGAGATGGCACAGCGCAGGAGAAAGGGTGTGGGAAACAGGTTAGAAGGTGGGGGCCGGACCCCTGGCTACTCTTAGCTCAGCGAGGGATCCTGGGAGAATCTCGTACTGACGTGGTCATCCGTTCCTTTGACCACAAACAGGAGTCCTAGCAGGACCCATCCCATGCCCACAGTGCCACGGTGAGGGCGTCTATGGGAGATCACTTTGGAATCTGCAAGGTGATATAAACAAGCACCCAGCACGCACCGGAGTGCGGCAGGTGTGCGATCAAGTGGGCTGCACTGATTGCCAGGAAGCTAGGGAGAATGTTCGGAGAGTTTGGGATGATAGATGGCAGCCACGAGGCTGACACCAGACGACTTACAATTCAGAGCTCTCTGGGGCCTGGAAGAGTCTTTCAAGTGAGGGAGCTCAGCGCAGCCCCCACCTCAATCCCACTCCGCTGTGCGGTGAATTTAGAGGGCCCTTACAGGAGACTCCCCGGCTGCCTACGGCAGGGCAGCGCGTAGCGAGCACGCTGACAGTTCTGGGGCTTCTGCCCTGACCACCCACCCACTCCCGCTCATGGCGGCCTCCTTCGTCAATTGTCCTTTACAAAGGCCAGGCCAGAGGCCCTGCTGTGTCTCACCTGTCTGAAGACGGGACGTGGGCCCAAGGCTCTTGTCAGGCCCTCCCATTCCAAGATGTAGCATTTCAGGATTCTACAGTCTCCAGTCAGAAGTGCAATGAACAGACAGTAACTGAGCTCTGTGGAGCCAGTCGAGGCTTACTAAACGCCCTCCGTCAGTTAGCGCGGTACGCTGGGGGCTGCTGCGTGCCAGGCAGCGGGCCGGGCCCTAGGACAACAGTGTCAGTCCCTTTCGCATGCACAGTCAATAAAGTCGATGAATTTATTCGTGTATCTATGCTGTATTTTAGGGGTTCTTGTTTCCTTACAGTGATGTTCATAACACCTGTGTGGAGTAGACGGAGACGGCCTCATCATTCCCATTCTACAGGTGAGTAAACTACGGTCCGGAGAGCGTAAAGAAAGTCCCATCCCTCGGTAAGTGGTGGAGCCAAGGTTTACCTCCGGGGTGTGTGTCTGTTGTAACAGGTTTACCGGGGTCTGGCTGGCACACGATACTCGGCGCATATTAAAGTAGGGTACAATATGAGGAGCTTGGACACAGGCACACCCATGACACCGTCGCCACAATCCAGACAGCAAACATGCCCCTTGTAACTCCTCCCTCTTGACCTCCCTCCTCCGTGGGCCCCCCGTAAGCACTCCAGGATCTGTTCTCTGTCTCTAAGGACTAGCTGGCTTTTCTAGTGCTATATATGGCCAGGACCACATGGCATGGACTCCTCCGTGGGCACGCTTGCCGCAGCAGGGTCACTCTGGGGTTCGCCGACACGCCTGGGCAGCAGGACTTCCTTCCTCTCTGCTGCATGGAGAGTCCCACTGTGTGGAGGTGCCATGATTTGTCTGGATTTGATTTCCAGTGATCTTGTTTTCAACTGCTCCTCTTGGACAAAAAGAAAAAGGAAAAGGAAAAAAAAAGGTCAATCCCTCTTCTCCTCCCACAGCTGTACAAGATGACAACTCGAGTCTTGTTCCTCAGATACTTCCTGAGTGAATGGACAAGCATATCGGAGGCTGCGTCAGGGCTTCTGTGCACAGCACCAGGGGAACGGTTCCCAGCAGGTTTTGTTGGAACCCACACACTGAGACGAGAAGGCTTCTCTGCTCGTAGACAAGAAGAACTCACACAAAGGCGCATACACAATGGAGAACTTTGGAAAAATTATGAGAGCAATTTGGGACTGGGTAATTAGGCATCTTTTGCAGGGTGTTTGGGAAATTAAATTAGCTTTTTTTTTAAATGAAGGTTTGTGAGGATCACTTCATAAAAATATCACTGAGATTGATTATTTTTCTAATACTCTTTGCCTTTCTTCCTTGCATATTCAAGCAAGTGGCACGTTTAGCTCTCAGCTGTGGCAGCCAATCATAGCCTCTAATTGCATTCACTGCATAAATTGTCACTGTCGTGAATAATAAAATTAGTTTAAATAAACCCCTGGCCACAATCACAAATAACTATCCGGTAGAGGATCCTGTATCCTTTCATTCTAGGGGAAAGGGTCTGTTTAATCTCTGTAGTTAAATTCTTGAATTAAAATGAAGATAGAGTTATTGTGGGGCTGCAGGCAGAGCTGAGGGTAGGAGTGGGAGGAGAAAGATTTGTGGTTCAGGGCAGGTTCTCAAAAGAGAACTGGCTTCCTTTTCTCCCTGAGTAGCCTTCAGAGAGTGCCTCATGCCTATGGCAGGCAGCCCCGAGCAGCTACCAAGCCAGCAAAGGCCTTGTACTCGGCCATCCCAGAGTCCGGAGGGGAGGACATGGGGCCCAAATGCCGAGCGGTCCCGCATGCTCCTGCCCTGGCCTCATGTGACACCTATGATCCAGCAACCTCACTCTGTTGCTGAAAATTCCGTGCGCTGGTCTGGCCCTGTGATTGTGCAGTCTACTGGCCAGGTGCCCACGGGGTCTCACCAAGAACTCTGCCAGTTAATGGTGATCAAATCCCCCAAGTTTCCTGCTCCTTGGCTGTGGACAGAGCTACCTTGAGGGGTGCTATGGGGGTCCCTGCTCAGCTCCTGCTTGACAGAGTGACAGTCCATCCTGGCAAAGGGATTCAGGGAGTTCATTCTGATGGCCAAGCAGTTTCCATCCTCTTTTCTCTTCCTTCGCAGGCCCTGCCCGAAAGCTCTGCCTCCTTAGACTCTGCTGAAGCTGCCGGGGTGAGCGAGAGAGCGGCCAGGGATGCCGACCGCCAATCCGAGTGCCTCCTGCCCCAGCCCCGTGGTGGCCGCCTGCGCCCGGCCCCGCCAGCCCCCTCTGACCACTGTCCTCAGCACTGCTTGCATGTGGGTCACGTGATCTTCCAAAACACAACCCCTTCTTCCAACCCAAGCCCCAGCGCCCCAACAGAGTCAATTCCAGGCCAATTCTAGATGTCCATCCCCCACTCGCCTGTTACATTTCTGAGCCCACTCTGCGCTTTCTTTAATGAGGTTTATTGTTTGTGCTTAGTAATTTTCAAAGGCCCATCACCCTCTTTGAGTTTGCCCCTCAGATCTTCAGCCTGCCAAAGAGGTGGGCTTTTGAAGCTACCTTTATTAATTCAGGACCTAGCTTCTGTATTTAAGGCACACCGGTTTGAAGTGTACAGAAGCCACACTGGAAACATCTGAGAAGCGTCCCGAGATACTGCAAATTATAAAAGGTGATTAGGAAATAGCATGGCTCTCTATCTTATCATGCCTTGGAACTTTATTCCTTATATCAAAAAGAAGTCTGGGATATCATAATATCACTGTCTGACTCTGATAATGACGTCTCAGAGTTTCAGACACTGGTGGAACAAAGAGATAGTTTTAATTATCAGCAGCTCCACTTTAAAAAAAAATCTTCAACTACTGTAGAGGACCAGGGGCTGGGAGAAGGGGCAGGAGAGGGGGAGGGAGGTGAACTAGTGGCCCTATCAAAGCCTTGCACTGTGGCTGTCTGTGACAGTGTCGCCGTCCCTGCACGGAGGGATGCCTTGGCCGCTGGTGTGTGGGTGCCCTAGTCTGTCTTGCTAGTGCTACCACGGTCGGGCGGTGAAGGGCAGGAGCCAGTCCCAGAGCAGCCAGGTGGCCTAACGGTCAGGGCGAACACACAGACTCCAGGAATCTCACTGAAGCACTCCAGCCTCTACAATCCGGCCCGGCCGGCTGAGTCAAAGAAAAATGGCTCCCAGGGTCTGCTGTCCCTAGAGCATGGGCAGCAGTGCAGGAACAATCTAGGACCCCCAGCGCAGTCCCTGCTGTCCCCGAAAGGCACAGAGGAGAGTGGTTCTTGGGAAATCTAGCCCGGGAAAGAGATCTTACTTATGACTAGATACGAATATCCGCAAAAACAAAGCCAGAGGTTGATGTCCTTTAGGCAGTCACCTGTTATGAACCCTAAGCCGTCACCAGCTTGGGAGCGGGTGGCTCACCTCCCTCTCCTCCTGCACCACTGTGGACAGGACCCTGGGCCCGGGAGGCTCGCACTCTGGCCCCGGCTCTGCAGTCTCCTGCAACCTGAGGGAGGTCACAGCCACCCTGACCTCCACGCCTCATGGTGATCGTCTAATAGTTTTCTGCAGTAGAAGCTTTCTTCCCCCCAGATGAAATTTTACACGGAGCCTCAATATTTAGAATAGTTAGGAGGGGCTTCCCTGGCTGAGCGCGGTCCCCTCCTACCCTCCTGCTCTCAGCCTTTTTTTCGACTGCTTCTGGCTTATAAATTTTATGACTTGACTTTAATCTGCACCATTTAGGATATGCTTGGGAGGGGCGTGAGTGAGGCCCAAGTGACAGGCTTTTTTCTTGAAAAATCAGCTACCATTTATCTTTAAGGAGTAAAAAAAATTACAACCCTGAGAAAATTATTTCCCTTTCTCAGCCTTATTACAAATGCTGAGCACAGTTGGGAGTAAGGGCCAGCTGTGTGTGTGTGTGTGTGTGTGTGTGTGTGTGTGTCTGGGGTGTGTCTGGTGTGTGTGTGTGTGTGTGTCTGGGGTGTGTCTGGTGTGTGTGTGAGTGTCTGGGGTGTGTGTGTGTTTGTGTGTGTGTCTGGGGTGTGTGTGGAGGGTGTGTCTGGCGCACGCGTGCGCGCGCGCGTGCGTGTGTATGTGTGTGTGTCTGAGGTGTGGGTGCGGGTGGAGGCTCTACCCTTTTGCTCTCTGGTGTCACCTACAGGGAAGAGACGCTGCAGCACCACCTGAGTTCTGCCCCCTGGCACTGCGGCCAGGACAGCCGCGAGATGAGACAGGGGCTCTGACTGTCCATAAGTCCTGGGTGGCGCCCACGGCTCCCGGCCCCCCTCGAGTGTGAGCGAGGAGAGACCTGGCAGAGCTGCTCTGGCAGACAGTCTGCTCCCGGACCCGGAGCCGCCGGACTCGCAGGCTGCAGCTCTGGGCCGGGCTAGCGCTACACCCTAACTGCCTGCGGGTAGGGTATCCCTGTCGTGATCCTCTCACTGTTTAGTACCTTTTACTCACATTGTAGGAGTTCAGGAGAGGAACAGCTCGGGAGGAAATGTCAGCATTTAGAACTCAGACAAATAAACGCAGCAACTGCCACGCCTCCCCCGATTCCCTCAAACCACTCACAACAACTGAGATAAACACCTTTTCAAATAGCTCTTCTCCTATAATTTCACTTCCTTTAAAAATAGTGACGGGATTATGCCTGATGCCCCGGAACACCCATCATGCATTTATTTTATCCAGCTCAGTGATAGGCAGCAATTAGCAAAGGTAACACTAATTAGGTTTTACAGTGTAATACGTGTCCCTCTAAACTTAAGTCATAGCATTTTAAGCTTCTAATGATTGCAAGGTCATTGTGCTATTCTTTGTAATAGCACGGATGCTAATGAGTGCACTCGGCATGCATGGGGACACCCCTGTTTCCTCTCGGGGCTTATTAGCATTTATCGGGGACACTTTATTTAATTTGTTGCTGAGCTCACGGGCAAAAATAGAAATAGTGAACCGAGACCTGAAAGCCTAGGAGTTCTAGACTCCAGTGGAGTCAGCCTGTTTAAGGCCTGCCCACCTGGGTGACCACGAGATGCGGACTCAGAAGCTCCGCCTTCTCTTTGTCCAGTCTTCTCAGCTGGCCGCCTCCACCTCCCACCTCCAAACACACTAAGAAAAATGTTTTGTGACTACTCTCTGCATGCTGCAAATACCTTAACATCACGGGTTCGTGTTTTAATCTTGCCGTCAGCACACTGAGGATATATTTACTAGAATCAGTTTTCCATTTCTTAGACTAGACGTTCTCAGGAGGTAGATTACAAACCCTTAAGATCACCTCTTGTGAAATGTCTATCCCGAGCCATGTGTGTGTGACTCAGTATTCAGGTGGGCTTTGGGATGTGGCTGTAGACAACGAGATGGTGGGTACGACAAGGGCGAGATTCAAACAGCCTAGGCAGGATTCTCCCCTGATTCAGCTGGAAAACGTGACCAAATATACTCCACTGGTGACGTGTCTAAACCACCACATTTAGGGTAGCTTCGTACGGTGTGGTTTTGATAGACATTCACTGGGAATCAGATTCCTGCACTCCTGCTAAGGGAACGAAGGGAAGTGACGGATTGAGGGATATATACGCGAAGCAGAGAAAGCGCGGGCGGTCTCAACTGCATGTGTCTGCTGGGTAAGCTTCCACTCATGCCCAGTGGTGACACTGGCACCATGTTCGGCGCAGGAACGCAGTGGAGAGTATGGCGGGTGTTTTCCCTGCTCCTGAGCCATGGCCCAGCGTGGAGAGATGACAGCAAGCAGCCAGCTCCCCGGCTGATTCTTATTTTCAATTGCATTGAGTATCATACAGCAAAGGGGTCCAGGATGCTGTGAAGGAAGAGTTGGCCCGATCGATTCAGTGGGGTCCCAGGGATTCCTTGAGAAAGCAATACTTTTGCTGAGCTCGGGGGGATGCATAGGAAGAACCGGCAGAAGGAAGGCCATTCTAGGCATGCACGAGGGTCCCAGCACAGACAACAGGCGAGACTAAAAGAATGAGAGGAGGCTGGCCCTGGATGGGGCTGGCCTGGAGCACGACGGGTCTGCAGCCACGTCGCAGGGCTGTGTGCGTAGCAGTGGCCGTGGGAAGCACTGGGCATTTTAAGCAAGACAGTGACATAATCATTACCCCCACACCAATCCCCGTCATAGATATTTCCCTGGCCAGGAATCAGAGAAGAACTCTTGCATTTTCTCAGTACTAATCTGTTGGGAGTCATTTTACCCCCCGAACGGGGGTGATAGGAAAACCATTTGCATGTGCTCCCCCTTGTCTGGGAGCCTGCCGGGAGCAAGCTGCAAGAATCAGCAGGTCAGCTGGGGGAGACTGAGCTTTAAAGCCAGGGGCTCCCAGGAACAAAGATCCTCAACTCTGAAACGCCATAGCCTGGGACCATTCCTCGTCCCTCCAGGATGCTTGTCTGCCCACAAGGAGCCCCCTTCCCACGCAAGTAAGAAGAAGAGGAAGGAAGGAAAGCAGAGGGGAGGAGGGGAGATGTGAAAGGAAGAAAGGAACTTCCTAAACAAAGCTCTCGGACAAGCCCTTGGGATCTTCCTGCCATCCCCTGACGGGAACTGAATGCCAGAACATGAAGGAGAGACACCACGCCCAGGTCCTGGACAGAGGAAGGAACAGGTACTGCTCTTCTGGTAGTTGAAGGCCCCGTGCGCAGAGCCAGGCTGTTTGACAGCGGCTCAGCCACTCCCCGACCTCCCCTGCCGCTGTCCGGAGCCTGGCTCAGAGCTCGCCTGTCAGGAGCTGCGGGGCCGCATGACCCAGCTGCCCCCTCCAGGCTGGCTGCCTCCGACCCCAGGCGATAAAAAGTCCTTGCGGCACTCACTTCATGTGATATGAAAGGAGAAACCGCGGTGGCATTGTCACTCACGCGAATGGCACGGTCCTGTAGCTGGATAATGCAGAAATAAAGTGCATTTGCAATAGACAACAAAAGGATTATCCCCATTCATTTCAAAGCACCCTTCATCCCGCTCAGGGATTACATTTCTCTTTACTTATCTTGCAAATAGTTTTTTTATTCTTGTTTTCTCTGAAGAGCACATGCCTGGCTTACAGCAAATAAAAAGCTAGACCTTTTAAAGGCAAGGCCCCATTAATCAGAGAGAAGTCAGCCTCCAGGACACCGTGAGTCCTCCTAATCCACTGCCAGGCCGCTGGATACCTCAGAGTCAACCCCACATCATCCAAGGCAGAACTGCCTCTTTGCTCATCGGCCAGGAGGAAAATTACTCCCGGGGAAATAGCATCTTCCTGCAAACTGGAGCCAGCCAGGGGCTTCTCTGAGCCCTCTCCACATCAGACTCCGGGCTCTGGGCTGCACGCCCCGCTCCCTGCACGCTCTCTTGACGTGCCTGCGCCTTCCTGTGCCCTGGCAGGCATGTCTCCACAAGCCTTCTGATCTGTGCTCAGAGTAAGAAAAACATCACAACTCGAGAAGCAGGCAGGACGGAGGTGTTCCAGTGGCTGGAATGAGGGCGCGGAGGTCCCAGAAGGCCGTGTGGAGAATGTGGGCCTGTCTGTGGGCTTCGGCGCCCACCAGTCCGGGCAGAGGCTGGGACTCTGATTTGTTAAGAGCCCTGGCTCTGCTCAGACCCCCAGGTGAGGGCTGGCACAGTCCTAGCACACACTGTGGCGACCCCTGACATGTGGGGACTCATTCGCTCTCACCATGTTTCAACTCCGTAATGACGTATCTGCTCGGATCTTGCCCAAGCACACGGTCTCCTTTTTAATTGTTTATACCCCTGCCCCCAATCACATGTAATCGTCCCCCACACAGTGGGCACTTAATAAGCATTGCCATTTCCTTCGTTTGACATTTCTGACTTCTTTCTTTTGTTACTCTAAGACTGCAGAGTCAAAGGATTCCAGCAAGAGGCCAGGGAAACAGGAGGAGTGAATAATGCCCTCCACGTACTTTGACGGTGTTGAACATGCCCCAACAGGCGACCTCGCCGTCTCTTCCCTGCTCTTTCTACTATTCAGGTTATCAAAATAAGAAAATTCATCTCACAAGTATGGACTACAAATAACTCCACGACTAGAACAAACCCATCTGCCTGCTTATGCTGGATCAGGTGAGCACGTGGCCCCCTGGGAAGGGCAGCAATTTGGCCCCAGGACCACCAGGCTGGCGAGAAGCCTCCTGATGAAAAGGTCAGTCTCAGGACTGAGGGCGGACACAGTTTAGGACAGGCGTCCCCTTAAGGCAGTCAATTTTTCAGAAAATTAAAGGCCTTTCCCAAGTGTTCTCTTATTTTGGAAAACAATTAACAAATCAATGTGCAATTCAACTGGACCACAGCACAGTCCATCATGAGCTTTGGACCTTGGTCATTCCTCGACAAACTCCTAGCCAGCCCCGCCCCCAGTGGGAAAGCGAGCGAATCCTGCTCCCACGGGGGTTAAATGCACAGCCTCCTCTTGTTTGCACATAACAGACCATTAGGGAATTTTTATTTCTCTTCTCTCTGTGTCACATAATACCACATCAAAAATACATTTGCAGCAAAGCTTATTTTCTCAAGATAGATAATTTGGTTAAATCTCTTCCACTCTAATTTCATCTCCAGTTTCGGACGAGCAGCAGCACAACGTGCAGCAGCAAAAGCCCATTTTATTCTCATGAGAAAGAGTTTAATGACCCTCTGATACAGAACTGATCCTCTGATAAGATGGCCCTTGTGGGCTACTTTGACAGAAAAGTGAAACTGAGGGAGTCCACACATAGCCATGACGTACGGGACGGGGTGTGGAATCTCACCTCTGCTTGGGAGGGAGAGGAGGTATTTGGGTTGTCCACACTGGTAAACACCATCGGTCACTGAATTCCTACAGAATCTTAGCAGTTCTTGTGTGGCCTGCAGCTCACCTAGGTTTGGAAGTTTGGGCAACTGCCTTGTAGAGCCAAGCATTTTATTCCAGGCATCCCCAGGCTGCTTGCCGTGGTTCTCGCGTCTGACGTCACTGCCTCCTAGTTCATGAATGGTTGAGAGTAAAGAATTAGGATCAAAGTTATCAGTAATGAGGGAAATAAAAATAACAGCAAAACACTACTTTATAACAATTAGGTTAGCAAAAATTAGAAAAGTAGGGAATACCATGGATTGGCAAGTATGTGGGGAAACGAGAATCCCATGACCCAGCGTTGAGGATGTCAGCTGGTCAGGTATTTTAGAATAGCATGACAGTACTTAATGAAACGACAAATGCATTGACGAAGACAGAGGAATCTCATCTGGTGGCTGAATGCTAGGATTCTTACACAGGCCCACGAGACTGGGGAATTGGAAACAACCCAGAGAGCCATCAGTAGGGAATGGGTACATGAAACATTGTGAACGTAGGAATCAGAAACATGTACTGGGTAGATATCCAACAATACGAACAACTCTTATAGGCAGTGTTGAGTGGAAGAAGAAACAGAATTATATCTGTAGCACATGACTTGGGTAAGTTAAAATCATTCACACAGATAACACTGCATATTTTACACTATATGCAAAGCCATATACCAAACATATTAGAATAGTTACCTGTGGGTAAAGGAAGGGAAACAGAAGGGAGGACCTGGGATAAAGGTGGAAAATATAAAAAAGGGAGCTCCTCTTAGATGGCTTACGATGTGCCATAAGCTGAGAAATATGACTAACCCAAGTCTTTGCAGCTCATATTCAATTTTAAAAAGTAGCACGTAACTCAGAACATGGGATAAATGCCAGTGTAAGTGGTGATTTTGACGCTTACAACCCAAGCTCCCTTCTCCAACTGTCCTCTGAACCTCCTTTATCCTCTTGTGCAGTCAGTGGGGTGTGCTACGGAGATTTAAAAGCAGGGGAAGATCTCTCTCTGCCCTGTGACTGCAGGTAATGAAGGTAACGGAGGGTGCCGGGCCAATTAGAGTCCCTGAAAAACCAACTGACCCACAAGGCTGAGGAAAGCCCAGGGGATGCACCACAGTTGTGTGCAAGGGAGACTGCTGTATACACGCCTCTAACGCGGGAGTGCCCTGACTCAGACTTGGGTGCGGCGACCATCAGCACAGGCTGATCAGAACAGGAGCCGTCCGAATCCTCCACAGCCTCACTCCTTGTGGACGTGAAGACAGCTAAAAAGAAGCAAAGGGAGCTCATCAAAGCCTTCTGCACTTGTAAAATGTGACCCAGCAACCATTAAACACAAAATCTCTGATAATAGCAGGAAAAAAAGTGTCACCTATCCTAAATGACAAAGGAAAGGAAGGAGCTAAAAGTCAGATGTGGAACACTGATTAGCTTCCTGTTCCTAGAATCACAATGGCACCTACTTTTCTCCTTCCCCTAATTTGAAACGAAGAACTGGAAGATAAAACCTTCTCAAAGCTGGATCACTTTTGGATACAGCTTTGGATCCAAAAACTATGCCGCCCAAATTTGGATCACAACGGATATGCCGCTTGGTGGGAAAGGCCGTGGATTCTCACCAGTTGGCACATCCAGCCAGATGAGGCTCAGACTGAGGCCACGGGAAAAGCTACCGTGAAAAGTGCTACCCGGGGAGAGAGCAGCGCGAGGAGGCTGATTAAGCCCAGCAGACAGTGAAGCAGCGCCCTGAAGTTTTGCAACGATTGTGTACACCATTTGGTTCACAAGTCATCTCCAAACTGAACAAAAATGTGTCCTGGGGACCCAGGAGTTGAGTTTTACATACTATCACAGAACAGAACACGTAAGTGAGCGGAGGCTGGGGAAGGGTCCTAGACACACGGCATCTTCGCAGAGACTCTCCCCGTGCTCAAGTCTTCCACAAAGCCCAAACCGCCCTCCAGTTGAGCAGACTCCCTATGGGGGAAGCAAGGAATGCTCATTTTAGTTACATGGTGGTTGGTGTTTTGTAAAAGGAATGGCCAGCTGGTGCATCACTTTCTCTGCTCTTCAAATCCATTGTTGTGCATAATGGAGACACAACCCTTGGGCAGGAGGCTAAAAGTGAGTGTGCCTCTTCCCGTGTGTGAACATACAGCTCTCGCCTGCCTGATTTATAGCAAGTAGCCTAACGCCAGAACATCACGCCTTCAGTTTCAGATCACTTGCATTCTTCACACCAAAGACCCCTCCCTCACCAGTGATCAAGCAGACAGTGACTCAGTTGGGTTCGGAACTACTCAAAGGTCTCCTGGCCTATTGCGTTTCCCACAGTGAGAAATGCAGAGGAGCAGAGGAATAGAAATAACAAAAAAGGAAACACTGCAAGTTTATTGAGAGCAACCTGACAGGAATGCATATTCATTTTCCAATAATGCACCCCGTTCCTTTTCCTTCTGCAAAGGGTTAATCAAAAAAGTAATTAAACAATGATTTCTTTGTAAGTGCTGGACTTCTAAGGTCTGTTTTCTCTGTTGGAAAAAAAATAAGATTTAAGATAATGGCCCTATTCTCCTCAGAATAAATTAAGCTCAGAGATAAAGAATTCCATTACTAATGCCTTTCAGCTAAGCCCAGGCATCTTTTAAAGTCAAACTTTAAAGTATAATGTGCCATGATCTTGTGGAAATCTTTCCTGTAATGATATTTAAGTGATGGGCAAGGGTATCAATGGTTCAGGCAAAGCATTGATTGTGTATCTTCAGGGCTGCTGGCTCTTCTAGAGCATTCTATCAGAGGGAACGCACTGCACTTGTTTAAAGACATTTTCAAAACAGTTGCAAGTTAGCGCAAGCAACCCATTTGTGTGTGTGTGTGTGTGTGTGTGTGTGTGTGAGACAGAAAGAGAGAGAGAGCGAGAAAC
This sequence comes from Avahi laniger, assembly GCA_963575035.1. Taxonomy (NCBI): domain Eukaryota; kingdom Metazoa; phylum Chordata; class Mammalia; order Primates; family Indriidae; genus Avahi; species Avahi laniger. Next base: position 48,532 of record CAUYSK010061062.1, read on the forward strand.
TGCAGGAAAAAGGGCAGGTTGAGCGGGCAGGACAGGGAGGAGAGAAACCTGAAGGATATCCCAGACAGAAATCAATGGCAGAGCCCAACCCAGACCCCAGGACATTGGCTCTGACCAGCACAGGGTACCTGCTTCAAATTAAAGACTCTTTTTAGTGTTCAGCTGTCATCATTTTTCTTTTCTGTGGAGAAAGCTGACAAAGGAGTCATCCTCACCCTGGAGGCAAGAGTGGACCCCTCTCCCTTGGGGAGCAGGGCCTCCTGAAGAGGAGATGGCTACTTGCGCGTCTGAACCACCCGCACAGTCCCAGCAAACCCAGCCCGACTTTCTCGTGAAGACAACGCGAAGTGTCAGGGAACACGGGAACGATTCGACTGGCAAGGATGGAGGCGACCGACGGCAGGGAGAATAGGGGTGGCGTGGCGGCCCTGCTGGGACCTCTTGGTGCTGCAAGCCCTTGACTCCCCATCCAGTCGTCTGAGTGATCGCTCTATTCAAGGCAAGCCGTGGGCACCCAGCGCCGTCGTGTGTGGTGCTGACACACCGACGACTGGCCATGAACACGGATCTGTGACTCTAGTTCCCTCCCTACACGACCGCAAACGTCTTGAAGGCAGAGACGGAAAAAAGACCTTTCCTCACTGTCGATAGTCTCAACAAAATTCATGCCTCTGGAGGGTGCTTGGTACAAACTCCTTCAAGAACTGGTTTTCCTCCTTGAAACAAAGAAACAGCCAGCGAGTCTGCCTGGAACAGACGCCGTCCGAGAGTCCGCAGCTGGAGTGACACCAGTGGCTTGCCAGGTGGCTTCCGGCACACTCTTGCTGTAGCGCGAAAGGTCTCACGCTGGTGGGGCGGGGCCGTCCACAGGACAATGACTGACACCCCGCCCCGGAGTCACACTCTGTGTCTGCAAGCCCGTCCTGGCTCCGGTGGTGTCGCCATCCAGGAGCATGGACAGGGCTTTGGGGCCGCTTGGCGGACCAGCTGTCCCACCTAAAGGAGCTGTCACTGACTCTGCTCAGGAAAGACCCACTGTGTGAGGAGGGGCTAACTAGTTTATAAAAGGGACCCACTTCCCGGTCTTATGGAACATGGTTTTGTGTCTTTGCTACAGAGGAAGAGGTTCCTATCGCTTAAAATTTCTGGCTTACCTTTGTCTGATTCTTTGTGTTGAACTAATCTGTTTGAAATACATGTATGCACATACATATTTATATGATATGTGGTTGCTCATGACTTCAAAATGCATATCTCTTATAAAACTGGGTCCAGGCTTTATGGAAAGGAACGTCCTTGTAACTGTACCACCTCAAGGCAGCAAATCTGTTTGACAGAGAGTTGTTTGGTACTTGCCGTGTGTCGGTCAAGGCATTAACTCCTGTGGACACAGAGGTGAAAGTCACACCCCCTCTTCCCCGGGGTCCACAACCCACTGAGGCAGGTGAATGAGAAAACCAACCACGATGCAGGGTATTAGGAGTGGACAGAACTCCAGGCGAGCACCAGGACAGACCCCCTTCCAGCGTTCTGGACAGGGAACTCAGTTCTTACACGGCGTGACCGTGGGACGCAATTTTGTATTATACTTTCCTCCGACCTGTTTGTAACCACATTTCCTTCTAAGGCTATATGGATGTGCCTTCATCTCTCATGAAGGCTTTTCTTTAAATAAACAGAAATCTGGTTAGCAAAATGCTACCATCCAATGTCTTTGCCTATATTTGTTTCATTACTTCATCCAAATAATAATTTTTAAAAATGAAAGCCCAGGGTCCTATGACCTTGTGAAATAAACATAAAATAGTATCGTTTGCTCAGCAACATATTGTACCTCTGCCTACTGTTTTCTTGCTTGTCTGATTATTTCAAAAAGAATAGCTGTGGTAAAGCACTCTCTCATTGGCAAATATGCTTTTGATTTAAGAAATTATTACAGAAAAATGCTGGAAGCCTTGTAGTCATCTTTGCTATATTTAGAGGGAAAATAACATCCCTCCGCAATTACCATTTGGTATGAAGTTTAGGCACTCACATTTTTCTTTTCTTTCTCTTCTTATGTATTTTTTCTCTTTTTCTCTGGGTTAACAATGCAGGGATCATAGTTGCATAATTATTAAAAAGAGGCCACTTAAATTCAACCCTCCATGGATACACTGTCTGTGGCGGTGTTTAATTAGAGATTAAAATTAAGGAATTGAATAATTGAGGTTGCTAATGAATTTGAAAAGTCAGCAAAGCAAGTAGAGCTGAGAATTTTCTGGCCTTGCTTTTCTTTCTCTAACCCTTTTCTCGTTTTCCACTATTATCGCATTTCTGGCCTTGACTGCTGAGTTTATTACCACCCATAACCCTGGCCTAAGTGGAAACAAAAAAGCTGTGGCTTCTTTGCTGAGCTCCTGGAGACATTTGGTCTAGTGGATTTATGACATGTGCAGCAGCTTGCAATTGCAGGAGGCCAGCAATGATGAAAATGAGAGACGTTGGGCCACTAGTGCTTTCTGTAATCACCTTAATAGGTCAACATAACCATGAATGTTGCTGGCTGGAAAAATAAGAAGATGGTCCTAAATCAAAGAAAATTTAATACATTAAAGGTCCTATTGGTACCCACTCTAGGGAGACTGGATTATTTTGGTACCTTGCTTGGTAGGCTTGCATTAGCTGCAGGTGCTCAACAATGAAAGCAATCCTTTGGTTCACCCTGGAACCAACGGCAAGGTGACACTATGATCAATGTGCCTGGGAGATGCTAGATCTCAAACCTGGCCTGGAGGTAATTCTCCAGCAGGAGTTCCTGCGTCAGGGGGAGGCTATATTACAAGACCCTGAAGGGCCTTTCCCACTCTAAATTGCTATCATTTTATAAAGATGGCAGAGAGCAAACCATCTTGCTTGAAGAGGACCATCCTCTTTGAAACCTCGTTTTAATACAGAGGTAACGTTTTTAGGACTATTTTTATCATTTGGATACTGTACTTCAGATGATACATTCCAAGCTTCATTTGGCACAAAATGTAGATGGTTTAAATCAACATTCAAGGTAAATGTATGTATGTTTATGGCCCAAACTCATGATTATTTGCTATTTTGCTGTTGCTGGTCAAATTGTGTCTTGATGTTTCCTGCAGCCGACTCCAATCAGACTGATTACTAGTAGGGCTATTGTGGCTGATAAAAGAGGCTTGCTCTGAAGCAATGTTAACATAGCAGACATTCGGTCACAAAATCTTTTATGAATACGCGGTTGTTCCTAATACCGTTTCCTTAAAACTTCTCAGCCATACTTCTTAGCTGCTGATGGCTCCCTACTGATGACTTTAAAAAGTGTTTTTTTGTTTTGTTCTGTTTTTAGACAAGGTCTTGCTCTGTTGCCTTGGGCTAGAGTGCAATGGTGTCATCATAGCTCACTGTAGCCATAAATTCCCAGGCTCAAGCTACCCTACTGTCTCAGCTTCCCAAGTGTGTAGCACCATGTCTGGCTAATTTTTTCTAATTTTTTTGTAGAGATGGGGTCTCGCTATTTCCCAGGCAGGTCTCAAACTCCTGGGCTCAAGAGATCCTCCAGCCTTGGCCTCCCAAAATGCTAGGATTACAAGTGTGTGAGCCACCACTCCCAGCCTTAAATATATGTTTTTGACAGCAAGAAAAGAAATAATCTGTCTTATACAACTGTTCTCCTGCTATTGCTTAGCACAGCTCTAGCTTGGGGATAAGGGGTCAAGGGAGGAGGTATGCATAATGTACATATTTAATCTTGTCTTATCTATTCTTTTCCATATTCACTCAATACTTGTAGCATTCTCTTGTATCTGCAAGCATCAATGCTATTCCTCTGAGATATTAAGACTCCCGAGAATAGAAGCTGTGAAAATGTTCTTTGAAGGTATCTAGGACAGCCCCAACTATAGCTAAGTACATAACAACTGACTACAGACGGTGCTTGTGGTGGTGACGATGATTCAGAAATAGTGGGTAATGTGGAAATCCATCTTCAGATGAGTGTTTGTGGCATGGTTCAGAGGAGAAGGGAGTTCCAGGGAGGCTGGTCTGGCACAGAGAGCAGCATCACGCTTGGCGTCTGTGAAGCATTAGGAAGACAGCTGTGCACCATCAGCGGAAGCTTCTGATGCCACCGGGCTCGGCTTGCTCAGGGGAACCAGGCTCGATTCAGAGGCTCGTCTCCTTGAAGGCAGGGCTTGGCCTCCTTCTGGTAAATGTCCGTCCGTGTGCAGGCCAGGGTACTCGGGGGTAACATTTTGTTAGTGAAGGAGATGGTTCTGTAGGAGGATGCAAGCTGGGGTGCTGCGCTAGGTTTGTAGGCTTTCGGGGAGATAATGGGAAACCTCTAACCTTCAACTGCCTTGTTTTCTCATTTGCAAAATGGTATCGTGGGGTAAACCGCCCTAAATAATTACAATGCATCAACTTGGCAGCGGGCACACATTACGTGGGCTTTTCCATAATATCTTTCTCACTGAGATTCTAAGCCTGTGAGGCAATCTGTGGCATTTACTGTTCTTTGCTCAGAGGTCGGAGGGTTGAGTGAGGGGTCTTTCTTTCCTAGGCCTGATCGGACCTGTTCCGCTTGTGACCTGCAAGCACATCGCAGCCTCATCCTGTGCTCCAGAGACGCATGTGATTCAGCGTGCTAAAGACATCTCCCCATTGTCCGATTCGTCTGGCCATGAACCCTTAACAAAGCACCAGAGACACGCGTGAGATGGAGTTATCGCTCACTGCCACAGTGTGACAGCACATGGCCCTCTCTGTGCTGCTGATCCATGCAGACGGCTCGTGAGCAGGCGGGGGAGAGCCTGCAGTGGGGACATGTCTCCCCAGGTGTTCCCAGTGCTACCTCGTCCACACCCAGCTGCGCAGAATTCCTGGTGTGGCAGAGCAGGCTGAGGACGCGTGGAGGAGACAAAACAGGCTGACGGGCACAGCCATTCTGTTTGGGGTTTGCCTATAACGTCGTCAGTTCAGGTCTCGAGGTCAAAAATCATTTTATGTGCTAAAGCAGACGCTTTGTAGAGCAAAATGCCAGGCCGACTTCAAGGCCAGGAGGTGTGCAGAGCCCTGGGCTCCGATCACGCGGCAGCCGGCTGCGGTCCGCCTTGCCCTCCCTGAGTCCCTTGACTCGGAGACAGGCTGTCTGTGCTCTCCAAACACTGCTTCCTTGGAAGACTTTCTGACAGCCCTCTTTCCGCCGCCAAGTGCTCGAGAGGCAGGATGTTCAAAGACGTGGCTCCCGGTCAGACGCACGGACACCTGCCTTGTGTGGCCGCAGAGCCGCTTTCCACCGTCCTTCGTTTTGTTACCGAGAAGATTTAAAGGGCAGGGAGGTGTGGGAAAGGAACTGGGGTCCTCAGTCTTTTATCAAGAGAGGGAAACTGAGGCTTAGGGAAATGGCGTTGACAGCAAGATTACTCCCGAAGGGACACGGCGCAGCCCGCATCAGATGGCAAGGACCTGTTTATTTCACCACGCCCTTCCCAGCAGCTTTAATCTCCTTCCAGCGGAGAAGTGGAGAGGGATCTCCTGTCCGAGAAAACAGCGTTTCCACTTCGGTCTGCGAATAGCATTAAACACAGAAGACACAAATCACACACATCGTAACCTAAATCAGGTCCTGAAGTTTGCAGTCCCCTCAGATCCCTGAAGCTCTCGCACGCAGCCCAAGTGCGAGGCTGCCTTTGGCCTCTCAGGGACGCGTGCTGCTCACCGTGCACCGTCCTGCGTCTCCCGAGGTCCAGCAAGGCAAGTCAGAGAGCAGCTGGGCTAAACCCTGAATTTTCTTCTTCTGAGCAGTTCTGCTTGGCAGAGGAAAGCAGGAGGCAAGTTCGCCGTCTGGCTATCCACCGAGAGCAGGGAAGCAAACCTAGGAAGGAGACCTCAGTTTCCTCACTGTGCTACCCAAGGGCACCACTCCCCCGCGGGCCAGCCCACTCCTCCTGGGGCCCCACACACAGCGAGGGATCCGCCAATAAACGGTCTTACTCCCCACTGCTGTGGGAGTGCTTGCGTTCTGAATTGAGACTCGGTTGACGTTTAAAGCCTACTCTCTTCCATTCGGGAATGTCCCCTGAACTCTTCCCCCAGCCCCCCATTCATTGAATAAGGTGAGTGCCTTGAGCTCCAGGAGCCTCCCGAGTTGGCTGTGAAAACACCCTGAACACTGTGTGCAACCTGGACCAGGGAGGGGTCTTATTTCACCAAATCACTGACTGCGTCAAACACAGTTATGATTATTTTCATCAAAGAACATCGTAGTTTCCCCAACACTTTGTGATGGCTGCGATAAAGGGGACATGGAACGGCGAGGTCATTTCCAACAGCACGAAACACAGTGAGCCATAAGAAAAAGACGTCTTGCAGATGCCAGGCCGGGCGAGGAGCCTCCACCGGAAGGAGAGGTGGAAAAACGTAAGAGAATTTCAGCAACAAAATTTTAAAAGGTACTGGAGCTCTTCTGCCATTTGCTCGAAAAGCACCAGCAAGGCTCAGAGCTCAAGGCGAAGGCGCTTCCCTCAGTCTGGCGGAAGGACGGAGGGAGCGTGAACAGAAGTGCGAACGGGCGACAGCGACGGGGGAACCCAGAGTCCAGCGTGGCTGGAACGAAACGGGCTGGGAGGGTGGATGGGGCGAGGGTGGGGGGCGAGGCTGCAGCCAGACAGCCCTTCCCTCGCCGGTCTTGGCACCGGCTCTCCTCTGTCCAGGACGCCCTTCCCGGGACCTGCACGGCACAGTCCTCGCTTTCTCCACCTTCACTCCTGTGTCACCGACAAGGCTGCCCTGACCACCTCACGTGAAATGTCACCACCACCCACGAGACCCCCAAACCTCCTCCCTGCTTCCTTTCCCCCACAGCCCTGTCAGCACCCAGTGATAAAGCCGCTATTAATATTTACTTTGTTTAGGACCCTGCTGTCTCCAGCAGAAGGAAGCTCCAGGAAGGCAGGCATCTTTTGTTCTGTTTACTGCCGGATCTCCAGTGCCCACGCACATCACAGACATCTGATGATCATGCACTAAGTAAATAAATCCAGGTGCACATTCCACTTGGTGGCTTCTAAATTCATAGATACCAAGAGCTAGAGAGATCTTTATGAGCACTTTGTCCAACCAAAGCAGGGGCTCTGTCACTTACTAGCTGTGTAACCTTGGGCAAGTCACTTTAACCTCTCTGTGCCTCGGTTTTCTCATATGCAATATGACGAGAATAATAGTGACCTTTTCATAGGGCCATCGTGAAGATTAATTATAATTATTATATAAAATACTTAGAACAGGGCATGCCATTGGGTAAACATTCCAGAGACGCTGGCTATTATTATTGCTATTAAGAAAACTGAAGGCCACAAAAAGCAAGTGATTCACTGGAAATTACACACTTGTTCATTCAACAAATATTTAAGTGCTTCCTACGTACCAGAGCCTGGGGGTTCTGCAACAGACCGAATGGAACAGTTTCTGCTTTCGTGGAACCCACAATCTAGGCAGGGAGATGAGTGCTGAACAACAGGCAGGTGACCACGTACAGTCGCCCCTCAGCATCTGAGGGCACTGATTTCAGTACCCCCTCAAGTGCCAAGCCTGCGGTTGTTCGAGTCCCTGATGCAAAGTGGTGCAGCATTTGCATAGAACCTGCACGCTTCCTCCCGCACACTGCAAACCCTCCCGTGATTCCTCGTGATACCTGATACGACGCAAGTGCTGTGTAAACGGCTGTTATGCTGTGTCGCTTTTATTTGTATTACTTTTTGTCGTGATATTTTTATTTTTATTTTTTGAATACTCTCGACCCAGAGTTGGTTGAAGCCGTGGACGCAGGACGCGTGCGACACGGAGGGCCGCGTAATTCCCACAGAGATGAGCCCCATGAACACGAGGGCACCGTGACCACGAAGGATGGGAGAACTAAGCTGTCTCTGCGGGGCCTGAGGGTGCGGGAAGGAGACCTGAGGGCCGGGCAGGAATTAGGCAGCCCGGGCAGCAAAGGGTGGAGCTGGAGCAGTGTGGCACCGACACCCAGGTCCCACCTGGCATCTGCGTCGCAGGTGTGGCCGTGGGACTGAGTGTGGACTTCTCCACCAGCCTGACGGCTCCTCAAGGCAGGAGAGCAAGGATCATGGCAGCCATCCGCTTCTCCTGCGTCTCGGCCCCTGGCACGGCGCCCACCACCACGTGCCCACGGCGTGAAGGTGGCTCCCATGCATTCAGCGCTTGCTAAGCGCCAGCTCCTCCAGCGTGGCTCTGATGATGGGGCTGTGCTAAGTTCAGATATGCACCCCCACAACGCACCCCACGGTAACTTACAGCTGGGAACTGGCCCCACTGCATGGAGCCACAGCAGCACCCGTCTCTGGGGTCTTCGCTCTTTCACAGACCAAGAGACTCCAGGGAAGCCAGTTGGAGAAGGAGGAGATGCCCTGTGCTCTCCACAAACCCAGGACAGGCAGTATCTTGACCTCAGAGAGGGCCTTTTGCCTCCGTCGTCCCAGCGTCATGGAAACGGCATGCGTGAGGCTGAGGCATCACCGTTATAACACACTTGGTTAAAATATGGGTTAATCCCCGAGAGAGTGTTATGCAAGATTCAGATATATGGTCTGTGATATGGATAGGATATATTTTTTTATTGCAATAATAAGTTTCTTAACTCCTAATGGACCCTGTATTAACTGAAGATGACAGGGAGCGAGGGATGGAAAGCCAGCAATTTGTTAAGGTTGCAGAGCAGCAGTCCAGGGTTGTAAAAGATAAAACATTTCAGAGTCATTAAAATCAGCCTAAATTGTCTATCTGAACTCAAAGCAACAAACCTATCCTGGCCCTGAGTCTATCACCAGATACCGTTTTCTTCAGTGTTTTGACTCTCCGGGACCTGACAAGCGGCTCAGTCCTCCACTCCCAGGAGTGCCCGGGCCTTGGAAAGGCCAACCCCAGCCCGTCCTGGAGGCGGCGGACCTCGCGTGCTCTGGGAGGTGAAGCGGCAGCTATTGACAGACAGGCGTCCTTTGTCTCAGGTGCGCTTGGCTGGCTGGAGAGGAGGGACCAGCTGGGGAGCCTTCTGCGTATTTGGAGCTGGGGGCCGGCAGGCAGAAAAGGCCGCTGAGCGGGACTTGATAGCTGCCTGCATGAGCAACGAAGGGCACGAGTCAGTGGGCAGGTAAAGTCTGCCTACTGTTTACTAAGAGCTTGGGACAGTCGTAAACCAATGCACTAAATTCTTGCAACAATCCATGAAGTAAATCATGGCATCCCCATCTTATGAATGAGGAAATTGGGCAAATTTCTCAGCCACTCTAAGACTCAAGACCACACAGCTAACAAGGGCCCGAGCCCCGGCAAACCACCTGCACTCATGTGTTGGCCGTAACACGCACTCCTCCCGGAAACAGCCTATTTGTTCCGACGGAAGGCACTGAACTCCCGACACTTCAGCCCCGCTCAGCTGGGAGAGGCAGCACGTCTGAGGCACGAGACTACCAAGTGCCCTTCCTCTTGGGTGAAGACAATGGCAGAAAATGCCCAGCGGAGACTCTGGACTAGATTCCTGGGCTTGCCAGGGAGCAGGACCCACAGATGCATCCTGCACCTGCCAGGGGGAAGGAAAGAGAGGCTGGGCAGTGTCCCCTGTACCAGGGCCACAGTCGCTCTTCCTGCATTTTATCCGCTACGGAGGGGGATAGAAGGAACCATGCACATGGCACAGAAGGAAACAGGAGGGAAGCAGCAAGAAGCCCCAGGCTCTGAGGGGTGATGCAGAGAGGCAGGGGCTGGTGATGGCAGCGATGACTGCACGTTTCTGGACGTGGCCTCTCCACGTGGGAGCCACGGGATAGCAAGGAGACAAGCAAAGAGAGGCAGTCACCACGCTGAGATTCTTCTTTGAAAATGGCACTGTTGTCAAACTCTGAAAACAGTTTCCTGCCCTGAATAAGACACTGACATTTGTCTAATTAAAAAATCTAATGGAGATTCTGCAGACAGAGGGAGCCGCCGGTGCATCTGCCGGTAAAGCCTCCATATGCCCGACCCGCCGTGAGCTCTGCTGCGGAGAGTGCAGGCGCACCAGTGCTGGAGCTGCCCAGCCATTAAATTGCCTCCACGGCCTGGCTGGCCACGGGCCACAGAGAAGGGATGGCCCAGCTCAGATTTCTGTCTCCCAAGAGCGATGATCCGACATGTGGACAAACCCCCAGAAAGTGTCCGGGTAGTAGGTGAGGGGGGAGGGGAGGGAGGGACAACCAGGAAAGACTTTGCTCCTGGGGGCCCCATGCACGGCAGGACGTGTTAACAAGAGCAGCATCTGGGACGACACGGCGGGGGCTGGGAAAGCAGCCCCGCAGAGGCGCTGCCAGCCGCACGTTCATGGAGAGCCCAGACCATCCTTCACACCCCTGGCAAGAGCAAGGCAGGCCAGGAGGCCGGGACGAAGTGAATCCAGCCTCTGGCAAGGCCAGGCCGAGACCCACCATCCTCTTGGAGAAGCATCAGCGGCAACGGCACAGCCACTCCCGGAGGTGTGTGAGGCCCGCCTCTCCCAGCAAGCCCAGATGGCCTGGAGTGGCTCTGAGGACCTGCAGGTGCTGCCCACACATGTCCCTCCCTCACTGTCTCTTCGCGCCCTGGGCCACGTCCGGTGCCCTCTGCGGCATCTCTTCACTTCTCTTCACACTAATCACCCCTGTGTGTCTCTCGCTCCTCCAGCAGCTGCGGCGCTTCCGACGGCCCCAGCCCCAAGACCCTCTTGCACTAGGCATCGACCGCAAACACGTCCCATGCACCTACAGAGCCGGCGGCCCATCGTGGCTGTGGCATAGAAACAACCCATTTGGTCTATTTGTTTGGAGTAAGATCCCGATGAACAGGACGAGGGAGAGGAGTTTCTCCTTCTTTCATGAGGCCACGCTGGGCGGCCATGGGGCGCCGCCTCCGCCATTCATCCTGTTTCCAGGGTCTTGGTTTCAAGTCCGAGGCAGCACAAAGCACCCTGCTGCATCGGTCTAATTACCAGCCCCCTGCGTTCGCGCTGGCGTGGCAGGTGACGGGTGGCCAGCAGGCATGTGGTGTGAAAACAGAACCTGGTGATGAACTTTTTGGCCGCCACTGGCCGTTCCTGACCATCATTACCGCGCTGTCTTATCCCGGCGGCACAGGAGGGTGTGAGTCGCGACAGCTGGGCGCACCAATCAGTGAAGGCAGCCGAGAGACACCACGGGCTCCTTTGAAGAGATGTTCAGCTGAGCACATGTAGTTCATAGAAGTGGCTGTCAGGCAGGTGAAATTTAGAATGTTCCTCTGGCCTTAACTACCAAAGATGACAATGCTGCTGTTCTCTAACAGCAGAGCAGAGGCTGATGGCGGGGCATACCTCATCCATCTTCCCATGTCCTTTCTTCATGAGATAGTTGGGATCAGTGGTGACAGACATCAGATTCTCCAAATGTGCCTAGGGAATGTGGTTCATTCCCCCAAGTCCATTCCATTTCTCTTCCCTGAACAGCAGTGGTACTACATAAGGAAATGACCAGCCTACTGGGTGAGCCAGATTGGTCTAAGGGCTGTCCAATCTTCCTCATCAGTGATCTGCTCAGAATTGGGCTAGTGACCCTATATAGACCAATGAGATGCGAGAGAGGACTGCTGAAAGGTGTCTGAGAACTTATCCCAATTTTAAGAGAGAGGATGAAAAGCCACACTGTCTCTCTCACCAGCTGTAAACCCAGAGCGCCTTGCCTGGGTTGCAGTTAGCGCTATCTCATGGCCATGAAGGAGGCCAGCCTGGGATAAAAGGCAATCTGTGAAGAGGAAAGAGCTGGGACAAAGAAAGATAAATAGACCAACTGCCGTCACTGAACAGTGCCTGACTCTGGACTTCTGGTTATGTTAGCCAACAAAACTGCTTCTTGTTTTGGCCAAGTGGAGTCAGTTTCTGCCATGAAAATTCAAAGAATGCTTTCTGTAAGAAAAGGTACCTCCACTCAAGTCTGCTTGGGAAGAGACCGCCATATAAGAGCCAACCGAAGAACGTCAGAAGTGGCCTGGCAGAGTGGAGTGCATGCAGACTTTGGGGGCCGCACAGCAGGGAAGGGGGTCTGTGGGAATGACGCCTCACGTATGTGCTTCGGAGGAAGTGCATTGCTAGGCGGCACATGAATCTGCGCTCGTGAGCAATAGATCACCCTCCCCACCTCGAGTACAATGGATCAGCAGTATTATGGCAGGTTGTATTTCGTTTCCAACTATTTTCCAGGTGGGCGTCAGCCTTTCTTCACTTCGCGACTTGCTTTGGCCAATGGATATGAGTGCGTATACACCACATGTGGGCAGGTGCTGTGGATGCAGGCGTCTGCTCGGCTTGGCCAACTCCGTTCTCTGCCATGAGAAACGAACGCCTCCGATGGGTGCTACTCCAGCACCCGGGGTCCTGACATGGAGAGCCACATCATATAGAGCCACCCCACTGCGGTCCATAGCCCACTAGGGACATGAATGAGGGAGAAATACTTCCTGATGAAAGCCACTGGGGTCCTAACAACCAAGCAGGTATCAAGCTTTACTTTGTTCCTAGGACTCCACAGAGTAATCCGAAAGATACCAAATGAGGAGATGTTGTTTTCTGTTCTCAAAGAGTTTGCAAACATAGTAAGCACCAAAAAGAATTACGGAGAGTGCAGAATTCAGAGATACCTTGCACAGATTGTGGGGCCGCCAGAATTCACAGGTAAGTATGCAAGCTGGGATGGCATTCAAGAGTGGGTAAGCCTTGGAAGATGGTGATAGAGCTGCCAGCAGACAGATGCCGTAGCCCAAATGGCTGAAGATCTCCCGCTCGCTTTGTTAGCCGTTCTCATGAAAACGGGGCCTTTGCAAATGTCTGGCTGGCACACCGCACTCCATTCTTTCTTCTGCCTGCCGGAGGCGAAGATGCTGAGACTTTCACTCTCATGTTTGAATGAAAATATCTGAGTGTACAAATTATCACTTTACAATTAATTATGCAGGGCAAGTAATACACATGAGACTTCAATATTATGACAGCTTGGAAACTTACTGTTTTCGAACTTAACATGCAACAAGTCTTGCCAAGTGTATGTTGAAAAGGAGCACAAGATTAGACAATTAACATTTTAATTCTGTATATTCACAGCACATCTGCTGGTCAGCGTAAACATCACAAACGACTCGGCAGATGATGTTGAGTTGACACCCCTAAGACTCTGACCTTAAAAACCAATGCTCCTTAATTAGGCCTTTCCTTTCCCTTCTGCCTTTGGGGAGAAGAGATTGTTATGAAAAAGATATGATCACACCATATTGGAGTTCACCAGCATCTCAAATGGTTTGGGTTTGATAAAAAACAGCAGATTTCATTGCTGGAATCTTCCCTCCAGAATCTGTAAGCACATGTGGATATCAAGGGGAATTTCATCAGTATGTTTCTGATTCCTTTACGCTTAAATCATTAAAAGATTTTTGAGGGTTTTTGAAGTCCAATACCTCTCCTGAGCCACTCTTTTCCCCCCAGCATATTTTTCATTTCTTTTCATAAAAATTAGGAAATTGAATTTTAGCTCTAGATTTAAAAGGAAAAAAAAAGGCAGCTGCTTGCCAATGATAGTGGCTAAGGATTAAAATCCCAGCACTGAACATTTGTCTTGGGGTCTGTCAGTCTGACGGGCATGTGTCTATTCTCCCTGGGCCTGTGTCTCAGACGGCAGCGAGCTGGGAGTGACGTGCTTCCTCGGCTCTTCGCGGTGTACGGCGCGTCTAAGCAAGCCAGGAGAGCTAGCGGCCCGAGAGGACTGGCGGCGCCATGTATTCGAGTGTCCTGTCCTCATCAAGGCAAGATGCAGCTTACCCTTCTCCACTCCCTTCCCAAGCTGATCTTTTCAAATCTCTCCCTGGTAGCTGACACTGTTTCAGTCACACTGTACCCAACCCATCCTTTGTTATGTCTGACATAATGTGATCTTACCCTTAGCAAAGAGCATTTCACATTTTCCCATTCTCTTGACAGCTCTGGACCTAATCTTGAAATGGGTCACACAACCATTTGCAAATGTGAAAAAATGCTTTACGAAGGTTCCAGTCTGGATGTAGGTTCCGTGACAGTAAGAGTCTCATCTGTCTTCTCCACGCGGCATCATCGCCCAGCTGTAGAATGGTGTCTGGCACACAGCAGGTGACCAGTACTATTTGTTGGATGAATGAGTGAATGAGTGAATAAAGGTCTAATCGTATGTAAAATATATTCAACCTTTCACAGCGCTGCCACGCCCACTGATTAATAGAATTCTAATGACACTCGGAGTGAGGAACGAAGGTAGAGTGATCCTCAGTTTACTTTCAGAGCAGGTGAGCTTCAGATGTTGAGAGACTTAAGATCTTATGGTTGGTCAGTGGTATCAGTGGAGTGAATTTCCGATCACCTGACTCTCAGCATGTGCTATTTTTGTTTAGATGAGTGTTTTCTGAACGTTGCACCTGCATCAGAATCGCCTGTAGGATTTATGAAAACACAGGCTGCTCAGCCCCACCCAGAGTGCCAATTCAGGAGGTCTGGGGGGGAGGGGCACCAGAATGTGCATTTCTAACAAGTTCCCTGATGTTGGTACTGCTGGTCCTGGATAACACTTCGAGAACCACTCACTGAGGTTAACCACTTATCAAGTAAAAAATAAAGGCCTGTAAGTGACGCAGACGCTTCTCAACATTCTCTGAGACCATGCTTAGAGTATCAAATTCGGCCGATTCATATGGAAAGCCAGGCTGTGCGGTTTAACTGCAGAGGACATTGCTCGTCATTGAAAAGTAAAACCAGAAAACCTGTTAATGCAGATCACGGGATGGAAGCCTCCAACTTAGAGATATTCCAACTTAGACTGTATGTTGGCCAGAATCTCCCTTAATGTGAATTTGGGTTTTGAATAGAGATTTTGGAACTCGAAAAGACATTAGGGGTCACCTGGTCCAACCTTCTCATTTTTACACTTGTGAGAAGAAAAGGGTTCGAGAGGTGATGCGCCCAGCCCAGCCTCCCAGGCCCTCCTTATGCCGATCCCTCATGGCAGGCTATGGCCAGAGGGAGGCAGGATGTCCCCCAGCTATCCCTGCAGGGGCAGCTGCTCATCCTACACAGGTAAGTTGTTTCTCTCTAAATTTGTGTGCCAGTGTTCGCCGTAGCGTCTATCACGGTGAGCCAGAGGTGGAAGCAACCCAAGTGTCCAACAGATGAACGGATAAGCAAAATCTGATACGTTCACACAACGGACTATTATTCAGCTTATAAGAGGAACAAAGTTCTGATCTGTGGAACAATAAAGACAAACCTTGCAAATGCCATGCTAAATCGAATCTACCAGACACAGAAGGCCAGACATGGCATATTCCACCCACGCGCAGTATCTAGGACAGGCAGATTCGTAACGATGGAAAATAGATTAAAGGTTATTGGGGCTAAGAGGAAAGGGATTGGGAGCTATTGTTTAATGGGTACAAAGTTTCTGTTCAGAGTGATGCAAGAATTCTAGAAATAAATAGTGTTGATGGCTGTACAACACTGAATGTAATTAATGCCACTGAATTATACACTTATAAAATGGTAAAAATGTCAAATTTTACGTTGTATATATTTTACCACAAAAAATGTAAAAAAAGGAAAAATTATAAACCTACAAACCACAAAAATCTTTCCAAACCACTTAGCACCTGAACACCCATCCCGCCTCCCTGACAGCACTGTCTGGCTGTAGGTTTGGCGGGTCATGGGTGTGATGGCCTGGTGCAATCTAGCGTCCAGTAGGAGGTTTTTGGTGGGTGCCACAATTTCGGGTGGCCCTGAAACTTTTGTGCCCCTGTACTAACTGCGTAACCTCAAGGATGGACTTCAGAGTTGGGGTGAAGTTTCTGGAGAACAGGCAGCAGAAACAATGGGATCTCCGTTCCTCCCCCAGCCCCGCTGTCCGGGCACGCGCACTCGGGTGATTGCCAAACTCTATTTCACTCGGCGCGTGCTCACACAGCTGCGGTGACGGGGCAGAATTGAGATTCTGTGACTCGTCTCTCCAAGCTGGGCTCCCATACACCTCCACGTGGACCTCCGGCATGTTTACTGCTGCCTGGGAAGCCGGTTTTGTGCGTTCTCAGAAATATGAGGTCAGAATGATATACGTGCCTCTCAGAGGGAGGACGGAGACGCACGCACGGCCGCTGACGGACACAGCTTGAGTGAGACGGATGCGCTGAGACAAAGAAATGCTTGTCATTCACTTGCTCATGATGCCGCTCCCTCTGCCCTGCGTGTGTCCACTCGGGCCCCGGTGACATCCCTGGATGCTGGGGAGAGCCAGCGAATTGCAAGTAAGAAAATAAACATGATTTAATAGTAGAAGAGAAGACTTTGCCACACCACGACACTTCCCCCTTCATTTATTCTGACAATTCGATGCGGAATATTTATGACGGTGCTTTAGACTATCCAAGTGGCTTCAGTGTAAGGAGTGAAGTCTTTGCAAACTGAGCGGCTTATTCTCCAGCGAGGCGATGAGAAGCTTATGGGTAGAGAGCAAGCATCAGGTTTCAGTTAACTAGCTAAATAATTACACTTCTGCATAAATATTCTTCATTATTATCAACTCATGACATATGTGAGGCACATTTGAGAGAATTAAAATGATAATTCTCTGCCTCCTAGGAGTCACACTCTAAGAAAGGGACTGCAGACACACAGAAGGGGACTCCGTTCCTCACCCTGAGCCGTGGCAAACATCGCTAACGAGCACAGTGCCCTTTCTCAGAATCCTTCCCTGCACTGCACACCGGCAGCCACCACCAACTGACTGCAGCCTATGCCAGGCCTTCCTGCCCAGAGGGGCAACTAGCTGACAAGACATTCCCATGATACCAGATGGGGGAAAGCAATGTATCGTCACAGACCACAGGAAATATGATTTTATAACATCAACTTAGGTCTTCACTCCCAAGCAGTAAACACATGTGTGTTTTGTAGAATCAAGGCATAGGGCCTTTATGGGTTTCGGTAAGTCTGATTCCTCAGTGCGGAGGCTCACATGTCGTGGGGAGACTGAGCACTGCGACAAGTGCAGCCATCGGCAATGTCTTTGCCCCTAAGATGGCAGCATGCTGGGCCCTCGGTTAAACACCCCTCAGCGCCACACACCTCTGTACTTCCTTCTCTCTGTATGTAGTTCCAGCTGCGTAATTAAAATCACTTCGGTTAATCTAGCGTGGTTGGTTCAATAAGCCAAAGGCAAGTTTATGGATCTGGAGGATGGAAGCTACTTGAAACCCTGGCAGTTCTGGCCATGGTGAGGAATAACAATTAGAACAATTGATAACCAGGTCCTTGATGTCTGGTCGCACCCAAGGCCTGCATCATCCGCAGCAAGTCTGGTTCTCTGGCTGGAATAGATAACAGAGCTGGGACTGGGCCGTTCTGGCTGCTTAAGCCATGGTGGCTGAGGGCACATTTCATTTAGTGATGCCAGTTGAGCTTTTGAACTCACAGTCAGCTGAGTTCCTGTGGCCCTTTCCCTGATATGTGCATGAGCACACAGCTAACCAGGTGTGTCTAACTTTCAGATCCGATGCAGAGAAGTTTCAGAGTTTAAGAGTTCCTCCAAAGAGGACAGGCAGGAGTTGCTGGAGCAGGCTTGGGGTAATATCAAGTATGTGTAGGGCTGGCTGGGAAGGAGTATCTCTGGGTATCTCTTGATACCTAGAGGTGTCCCCTGGAGTACAGCCTATCCTTCCGACCTAAGTAGTAACAATGCTACTGCTATCACTTATTGTGTATTTATTGAACAATTACTACATGCCTGACATGATGCTAAGTGTGTCTATAATGATATCATTTAATTACATCATTTAATCTTCATGTCAGTCCCATGAAGTACTTATCATTCTCCTTACTGTGCAGATGAAAGCTTTCAAAGATGAAGCAACTCTCCTGAGTCAAATGAACAGCACGCAGCCAGGTGAGGAACCTGACTCCAAACTCAAGCTCCTGCCTTGCCCTTGCACAGTCTGGTCTCTCTGCCACTGCTGACTCTACCTACAAAAAACGTTTTTTCTAAAAATCACCAGAAGATGAATCTGTAGATCCGAAGAGAACTATTGATCAGACAAAGACGAATGCACCGCACAGAATAATGCCATCGAACCGCTGCGCTGACGGCGAAAAGGCAGAGCTAAATCTCGACGCAAGGATCCTCACTTCACTGTGAAATTCAGTCCCTTTGAGCTGGATTTGGGATTCCAGTTAAAGAAATCTTCACATAAAGAGATACTATTTGCTCTAACGTTTTTTCTTTCAGAGAAGTGCCAGGGCCTTTCCTCTTAAAGGATAAATTCGGACATTTTATTTTCTGCCTGTAGCTTCTTATTTTCCTGATCTTTCTTGGCTGTCTCTCAGAGCATATCTTAAGAGCGACATGTTCTTTGATCTCACTGCAACCACCCCTCGCTGGCCCTTTCTCCCCGTCCTGCAGACCCTGGTGCATCACTTTCTCCCCGTCCTGCTCAGACCCCGTGCCCATCACTGCAACCCTGCACGTAGCCCTGTCCCTATGGCTTACCTGCCTACAAACCTCAAGCTCAGATCACTTCATGACCTGCCCTGGGTGCTGAGAGTTGCTACTCAAAATTACCCCAACACTCAGATGGCCCCTGTGATAGCTAACTTTATGTGTCAACCTGACGGGACTAAGGGGCACCCAGAGGGCTGGTAAATCATCATTTCTGGCAGTGTCTGGGAGGGTGTTTGTGGAAAAGACTGGCGTTTGAGTCAGCAGACTAAGTAAAGATCCACCTTTGCCAATGTGGGCTGCATCCCCAATCGGCTAGGGACCCTGGATAGAACAAAAAGCAGAGGGAAGGTGACTTCTCTCTCTCTCTCTCAGAGGGAGACGCCCTTTGCCTACCCCTGGACATCAGAATTCCAGGTTCTCCAAGCTTTGGGTGCTGGGACTTGTGCCAGCAGCCCCCGTAGGTTCTCGGGCCTGGAACGCCGGACCAAGAGTTACGCCGTCGGCTTCCCTGGTTCTGAGGGCCTTGGACTTGGACTGAGCTACGCTGCTGGCTCCCCTGGGTCTCCAGTTTGCAGACAGCTCACTGCGGGATGCCCCAGCCTCAGTAAGCATGTGGCCGGTTCCCCAGTAAATACCTTCCGCCCGCAAGATAGCCCGTTCGTCACGGACGACCCCCCGGCTGGCCCGTCCACGGCTTCTGGCACCTCTGTGCCACGTCGTCTCCCATGCTCCACAAGCTGGAGGGGACCTTCCCTGCTCTTCGGAAACCCCACTGCTGCGTGTCCCGCCCCTTCTCCTACGATGCTCTTCCTACTTCTCGGAGGAAACAGGAGCTGGCTGACAAGTATCTCCTCAATGTCTCCTCTCCAAACCCGTCCTCCGCATTCGTCTGGCCTCGTCCCTCCCTCCCTCGTCACGTGAGATGCTTGGAGCACCCCGCCCCGTGCTCCCCCGTCCTGCCCCCTCCCACCCGAGGGCCAGGCCCGTTCCATCGTCCCGCCCTCTCTCCTTCTTCCCAGGAGGGCTGGACTGTGTGCCGCTCCCTCCCACCCCAGACGCGAAGAGCCGCGGCAGCAGCGAGTTCTCCTCCACTCCGCGTTCCCCTGCAGCTACTCCGCCACTTCCCGCTTCAGCCGCTCCGGAGAGAGCCGCTCACTTTCGCTGCGCAGCTCCCGCCCACTTCTCCGCAGCCACGCACCGCGTGTCCACGCCCCTTCCTCCGCAACGCTCCCCCTGTGCTCTCCAGGACCCCCGGCCTTCATCCTCCCACCCAGGCGTCCTCGCCCTGGCTGCCGTGAGCACGCTCTCCTGGGTTCCTCCTACTTTTCTGGATGTTTCTGCTCAGTTTGCCCGTGGACGGCTCTAGTTTTGTGCATGTCTTACATGTTGGTATTCCTTGAGGCTCTGCCCAGGTTCCTTCGCAGTCCACGACAGGATTCTCCCCTCAGCTCCAGCCCTTCCTTCCAGTGTTCACTGGACCTCTCCACCTAGAGGCCCCATCGGCGACTTCAGGCCGAGGTGTCCAGAATGGAACTCGCTGGCCTTCCCCAAACCCTCGCTTCCTCACACGATCCCACCGCCGCCATCTACCCGGCCAGAGGCTGGGGCGTCGTCCGCTAAATTCTTGCCTTCCTCCTAAATACCGTCCATCACGCTGTTCTCCCGCCACGTGTCGCAGTGCCACACAGATGCTCGGCAAGTGGTGGCCTTATGGCCAGTGGAGGAGATGTCTCTCGACTCTGTCCCTTGGCGCCTTCCCCACTTTCTAGCTCAGGCCACCGTCACCTGACCCGATGCGTCCGCGTAGCTGGTTTTCTTGCCTGCAGCTCCCATAGTCTCCTTTTCTGGCTCACGCGCCCTCTATGCTGCAGAGCGTGATCTCGCAAGGCACAGGTGAGGTCCCCGCGTTCTCCTGCTCACACCCTTAGAGAGCCCTCTCCCAGCACCCTGCGTAACACCAGCCACTTAGTAAGTACTGAGAAAAATACATGTTCAATGAAAAAATAATTGGGATCTAAAATTCCAGGCACGCAGGAAGTCTAGCGCCCATCGATTCTGTGTCGTTATTATACTTGCCCATTCGCAATGGGGAACATGTCTGGCTTCGCGCCCTGAACCACAGGCTGCCCTCAGATTCTGAGGACTGCCCCCCGGGAAGCAGCCCCAGGGCAGCCTTCACCAAAGGCAGGCCCCGGAGATTTGGAGGAAGTGCTAGAGCAAAGGGAGCAGCTTGCTCCGTTAAAACCCTGCCTTCCCGAGCACATACGGCTGCCCCTGCGCTCCAACTGGGGCGACTGAGGGGTGCCGCTGTGTGCCGCCCGTCACAGCTGCGCCCCGTTTCCCCAGCCCTCCTGGTTAGCTTTGCTGACATTGAGGATGGAATCTGTTACTAGCATGCTCCACTTCCCAGCAGCAGGGTACTCGGTATGACTGTGGCACCGTGTATGCGTGTATGTGTGTGTGTGTGTGTCTGCGTGTGAGCGTGTGTGTGCATGTGTGGTGGAGGAGGTGGGAAGAAACAAAAAAAAAATAAAGACCCCTAGGAGCTGTGTCCTGAGCTGTTTCTCACAGCCCCTCCTCTCCATAACAAAGGAAGTGGTGGAGGGAGCAGGTCTCAGGGCTGTGCTGGCTCCGCCAGGGGCTGGCGCTGCTCCTCCTCTGCACGTCTCCTCCTGCCACACTCATCGCAGTCCACGGGCAGCCCCGGCTGGTGGGGCCCGGGACCTACGTGCATGTGTCCTGACAGGAGAGAGGGGCAGGCACAGGTCAGTCTGTGCAGGGTGACAGGCCCCTCCACTGCAGGACATGGGGAGGGAGCTGGGAAATGAGGAAGGAGCGGGCGGCGATCAGAGACACCTGGTGGCTGCCCAGGACGTGGGCCTGGGTCACGGAGCCACCCTGGGCTGGCTGGGGATTTACACGTTAAATGGCTGAAGCTGAGCTCAGCGTGCGGGCTGAGCAGGAGAGTGGATGTCGGGGCCTGGGAACTTGTCCAGCCCGGCCCTCTCCTCCTTGGCAGTTCGTCCTCCTGCCGTCAATGGCCACCGGCCTTCCAGCTTCACTGTCCCCCGTCCCATGACTGCCAGCCTCCCCGAGCCACCGTGAGAGCACTGCGATCGCCTCTGCCGCCTTCCCCTGCACCCCTCTCTGGCCAGAGCCCCGGCAGCGAGGCTGTGTCACTCTGTGCCCAGAGTACAGGCACCGCTTCCCCTGCCCCCCTCCTGCCACCAGGCACCCCCTGCGCCCCTTCCTCCTCTCCATCTGTAACAGCCAGAGAACACGCCTCCTCGCCAGGTCGACACCCACAGCAAGCAGACACCCCGGACCCGGGACACACATGCCCAGAAGCTCGCCTCGTCTCTGCACCGCGCTCATCAGTCAAGGGCAGAGACACTCTGGCTCTCTTCCCCTGACGTCCGTCACAGCTGTGACCCTCAACAGCCCGCCCCAGGCCGCACCGGCACTGGCCTGCGGTCTGCTAGGGACCAGGCTGCAGAGCTCCACTGCACGCCACCCCCACCCCGGGTCCACGGAGAAACTGTCTTCGTGAAACTTAGGCAGCAGGGGCAGCGGCAGGGGGGCGGGGGGCGAGTGAGTGAAGTTTCATCTGTGTCACCGCTGCTCCCCACCGCTCGCTTCATCGTCACCACCTGAGCTCCGCCTCCACCCTCCACCCCGGACTGTGAGAAATGGTCTTCCAGGAAACCGGTCCCTGGTGCCAAAAAGGTTGGGGACCGCTGCTTTATACGACCCTAACCAACCTTGTCCCACCGTGCCCCACCCGCCTGGGACTCCTCGTCCGCACAGTCTCATCCGGCTTCGGCCCAGCACTTCAGCAGCGGAGGCGATCCATAAATGGAGCACCGGAGGTGCACACTGTCCGCTGTCGGCAACGGGCGGGTGGGTGCCAGGCAAAAGCTCAGGAGCCCGGCTCAGAAGCCTGGGTTTGAAATCTGGATTGGCCACCCACTAGGTGTGCGACCTCGGCTAAGTAATTGCTGCTTCTTCTGAAAGCAGGTAAAGAGCACACCTAGCCAGGGGGTCGTGAGAATGAAAGTTAGCACTCCTAACACAGTCCCCAAGACGGCCACCGAATGCGGCCACGTTCATTTCAACGTCTTCTTGCCCGTGGGAATCGGCCCGCGCTCCGGAGCTGCGCACCTGCCTCCCCAGGCCTGTCTGCCAAGGGGCTGCTCTGGCGAGCCGGTGCGATCGGGGTGACTCCCTGCTGGACTCCCGTCTCCACGTGCTCTCTCCGCCTTCGCAGAGTCCCTCACCTGCCTTCCGCGTCCTAGCGACTCGCCGCCAGCGCGGCGTGTGCGAGTGTGAAGGAGGCCCCCAGCAGGGCCTGGAAGGGACAGCGCCATCTGCAGCGAGCACCCACTCTGCGGTTGGGACGCTGCGCACGGCAAGCACACGGGAACCTCTGCGGTTTGCGCGGCTCCCGAATACTAAAGTGGGTGGGGAAAATGAGAGGAAAAGGAGAAAGACGTCTTGGTCAGAAGATTTTCTAATCGCTATGGATCTTCCCCCATTTTAGTGCAGCGAGAGGGTATAGGAAAAGGAAGGGGGAAAAAATCAAAAGCAGGTTATCACCCTGAGCTGCTCCTCCTTTTCACGCGGAGCCATGGCGGCGGCTCCTGCCTCCCGTCTGCGTGCTGACGGCTGAGCCACGAGGCAGGCAGAATATTGACGACTGAGCCGAGATGACAGGTTACTTGGATCTTGAAAGGCAGAATCGATTAAAATGAAGCTTTCCACTCACCAAGTAAATTAGCTCTGCCTGTTCCTCCGGTGCCCAGAACGTGGCAAAGACAGCGGAGACGGGGTCACCCAAGTCACTGGAATGAAAAGCTCCCAATGGCAGCAAGTGGCACCCAGGTGGAAGTGTGTATACACATACACACACACATATATACATGTATATGCACACATGCACACATAGATACACACATACGCACATGTACGTACACATATACACACATTCATACACACATACACACGTACACATATACACACATGTATACACATACACATACATACACATGCACACATATACACATATACGCACACATACACACATATAGATACGTACACATATACACACATACACATACACACATACATACACATATACATATACACATGCATACACACACGCACACACACAGACACACATACACACTGTATACTTAGTACCCAGGGGTCACCCAATAAACATTGGTTGAATTTACGACTGAAGTCATGATTGCGTGTGTACACACACATGTACTTGTGTGTCCTACCCAGTTACATATACGTAATTCTATGTTTGTTCCTACTTTGCAATGCTAGGCATAAAATCTGTCGGACTTCTATGAGATTCTACCAGCCTTACATTTTTCTTTCTCTCTTTATCACAAAAATAATACATTATTTTAATAGATAAAAACACAAGAGATCCCCTTTGACCATCCCCTCTTTGGACTTCTGCAAGAAACCTCGGACCCGACTCACTAGCGCCACCTAACGATACAGCGGAAGAGCAACCAGGACGGCCAGTGTGTTCCCACCCTCCCCGCCCCAGGGACGTGCTTTGTCGTGCACCCGGGGCTCGCACGTGCTCTCAGAATTCCAAGAGTAGCCACTCTCAGAACGCGTGGCCTAAGAGAGCGCGTGACCCAGAGAAGGCCGTCCCGGCCGGAGTCCCAGCACTTCCACCTGGCAGCTCACGTGCGCTGCAGCTGTGATGAAACCTCGGAGCTTTTCCGTTTATAAGGGAGACTTCCACGGAGGAAAAAATAAAGCAGAGCTTGTTCAGTCCCCCATGCTGGCCAAGGGCTCCAAGATGGTGCCTCTCGAGTTCAGAACTCAGTTAAACACAGTTGCTGCAGTAAGGGCTACAGTCAACCTGTCTTTCAAAAGAGCCCAAAGAGAGATTCGCTCCGCACGGGGGTGTCAGTGGCTTGAGGATGAGTCTGCTGGGTGGAGAAGAGATGGGATGGATCCCACCAGAAGGAAGATCGGAAGCAAAGGCGCAGATGTCTGAGGTGCACAAGTGTCAAGGGAATGGTGGACCAGGGGGCGGGGCAGTGACTGGGGCCAGATTTCCCTGGGCCTTGCAATGCTTCCTCCTTCATTCTTCAGGCAACGGGCAGCTACTCCGGGCTGCAGGTCCATAGGCAGGGGACACCCTGCTCAGGGCTGGGCTTTGGAAAGACAGCTCTAAAATCAGGGTAGGGAATGGGTGTGAAAAAGGAGGCCCTGCCCGCTGGTGCCATCACGAGCTAACCCCAGCATGGTGGCAGCAGTGAGGGCGAACAGGCAGGACTGGGCCCCTCGCCTGCACGATTGGCTGGAAGAGGCTATGTTTTAATAAAGAATAGAGGAGAAGTACGGAGATTTTTTTCTTTTTAGTGTTGGTTTGCTTTATTTATTGGTTTGGTAGGCCAATAGAAACAGGATAAATTAAATTTAGTTTTAAAACAAATGGGTTTGTTGGGGCTGGGCATGGTGGCTCATGCCTGTAATCCCAGCACTCTGCGAAGCCAAGGCAGGAGGATCGCTTCAGCCCAAGAGTTTAGGACCAGCCTGGGCACCATAGCAAGACCCCATCTCTATAAAAAATAAAGAAAATCAGCTGGGCATAGTGGCATGTGCCTGTAGTCATAGCTACTTGGGATAAGGCAGGAGGATCACCTGAGCCCAAAAGTTAGAGGCTGCAGTGAGCTATGATCATGCCAGTGCACTCCAACCTGCGCAACACAGCAAGACTCTGTCTCCAAAAAATCATTTTTTTTTAATTTTTAAAAATGGGTGTGGTGCTTCTGAGCTACATGGATGGTGGTATCTGGTCGGTTTCTCTGAGCTTAAGTGAAAGATTAAGGCCAAACAGCAAGCTTGGGAGTCATGAGCAAATTCATGAGAATGAATAGATGGGGTACATCAGCATGGAGAGAGGGTGGGGGGAAGAGAGGGAAAAAGGAAAGAGAGAGGAAAAAACAGAGACTGAGAGACAGAGCTCAGGTTCAGATGTGTACATCCCTCAGGAGCTTTTAAGAATGTGGGCGGGGAGCTGAGTTCACTAAACAGGGAAGACACACAGCGTGGCCAGAGAGAGGAGAAAAGGTGCACGAGAGAAAATTATCTCATAAGCCAAAGGAGAAGGGAGTTCTAAGGAGGACGGAGTGGCCAGAGACTCCAGGCAGTGAGGTGGCAAGTGTGGCCACAGAGCAGGGCGAGCCACGCAGTTAGCGATCTGAATGCCACCAGACGCGGGTCAGCTGGGGGAGAGGCACAGGCACGTGGAGGTGGGGGGTACAGGAAGAGGCGGAGCCGGGCTGAGCGGGAGGCCTCCTGTGCAGAGAGTAAGGGAGGCGGTTCCATACGTGACTCCATCTGCAATGTCGAATTTTCTGACTTGCCCAAAAAGATGAAAAATGAAACCTAAGAGACAGAAAAGAAAGAAAGAAAGAAACAAACAA
Source organism: Avahi laniger (assembly GCA_963575035.1). Taxonomy (NCBI): domain Eukaryota; kingdom Metazoa; phylum Chordata; class Mammalia; order Primates; family Indriidae; genus Avahi; species Avahi laniger. The sequence goes on from CAUYSK010061062.1 coordinate 74,555, forward strand.
AAAAGGAAAGTCAAATAGGACCAAGCAAAACCAAACAAAGCCTTTCAGGCTGGAGCAGCACCTGACCTAGTTTTGCAGCAGCAAGACTCAGCTCTGCGAGAGAACTGGACTACCTAGAGCCAGCCAGGCCCAGAAACCAAAAGCTCCGGCAGCCAGGAGTCCCCTTGGATCCGAAAGTTCCTGGAGAATCTATTCATGGCTTCCAATTTCCCCTCATCAGGCTGTGTGTTTGCTAAGAGCGATTCCACGCTAAACATAAGTCGGCCCAGAAAAATGCCCTCTGTGCTTTCTTTTCACGGCTGCATCTCAGCCTGCCTTAAGTCACATCACAGGACGTACACAAAGAAATACAACGAGAGCTCATAATTGCATCGGAGGGTGGCGGGGGAGCCACCCCCACCTCGCCGACTCCTAACTACGCTTGAGAGCGGGGGAAGAGGGATGTGTAATTTGTTCGTTTCTTACATTTTATGGAACATTTCACTTTGCTTTCAGCATAATTATTGTTGTACCTTTTGCTGCTTCCCATTTGCTCTGTATTTTTTTTAAAAAAAAAAAAGCCCTTCACTCCCCCTGCACAATTTTCTTAATGCATTAAAATTAATAACTCGTAACAGTGACCTAATTTGCTTTGAGTACTGTAGCTCAGGGTTTGTTTTCCCCCCTCCCAGACCTGCTAAACCCTTGACATGTTACTGTGGTAACAGGAGCAACTCGGTAAGTTCATGAATGAGCCTCATTGTGTTCTCCAAAAAAGCCCTCTCCTCCACATTCCTTGCAAGGTCTGATCTCACCCTTGCCTGCCAAGCCCGTGTCCAGGGCGCTGGAATTGGGCTGCGGCAGCCCCAGAATCCAGCCCCACCACTGCTGCCCTGCTGCCCTCTCCGCCGCCTCTCCTCGGCACTCCGTGCTCTGGGGCAGGAGGCTCCTTCCTCAGCGTTTCTCCAACATAAGAGCCTCCTCTCTGACACATCCCTTTTCTCCCTGTAAACCTGCCCTTCCCTCCATGCCTCTGTGCACACTCAGCTGAGGAAGCTGCTGAGGACCGGGTGGGGCGATGGGTCCCCGCATCCCCAAGCCACCACCTCGGTCCAGGCCACTGGCTTCCTGCCCAGCGTCTCCTGCAGCCTGGCTGCTCCCCAGCCCCTTCCGTGCCAACGCAGTCGCAGGGCTCCTGCTGGACTGGGTACCTGGTCCTAGCACTCCCCTGCTTGAAGACCTTCGGCCCTTCCTCGCTCTGAGGATTGGGTCCCAAATCCTTCCCACAGCTGACGGGTCACACCTGCCTCATCCTCTGCGCACGCTCCTCCCCGCTGTCCTGAACGGCCGGGAGTCGCCAGGCTCGGCCACGGGCACTGCCTCCAGGCCCTTCACATCTCGTTCCCTCCGCCCGACTCCTGCTGCCCATCTCCCACGCTGACACAGGACAGGTGCAGGCAGTACCTTCTCTTGGAAAGCGTGGGGAGCTAGACACCCTTCTTCCGAGCTCCCAAGCCCTCTGAGCTCATCCCAGTGTAGCGCTTGGCGCCTTATGTGTGTCTCCCTGCCTGCGCGTCGGCCTCCAGCTCCTCTGTGACTCCCGGAGGGCGGGGCCTGCTTCCTAGGCACCGCGGTACTTCCAGCGCCTGTGAGCGCCTGGCACGCGGTATGTGCTGAAATCAAGCCTGACCGCATGGATGGATGGATGGAGGGAGGGATGGACAGACTGCAATCTATTTCCTGCCTTTCCTCCCTCCCTCCCTGCCAGTTTCTCCACAAGCATCACTGTCAGTTATATGAAAGAGAAGGAAGACATAACGACAGGCTTTGCTACCCTCCAGGAGCCCGTCGTGTTGTGGGATCCAGGCTTTGGGACAGTCTCAGTAAGTTTCTTCTGAGCGCTCCGCTAAGCAAACCCTCCAGGACGGCCATCCTAGACAACGAAGCTGTTCTGTGTCCAAATGTACTTTCCAGCAGCGAGTGTGAGAGAAGAGCCGGAGCTGTCCGGCTGTCTAATAATTCCAGTGTGGACTAGAGGCAGACACTCGTACCCATTCTTCCCCACGGCCGCCCAGGGAAGACGGTCACCAGTTTCCAGATGGCCGCGGTGAGGCAGGGAAGGCGGATCCCAACCCCACACAGCAACGGGAAGAGGTGGCAACAAGTGCCGCGGAGACCAAGGCCTGCAGGCGCACCTGTACCAAGGAGACTGTACCTGGAGAGGGAGATTCATCATCACCCTCAGCAGACGGCAAGAAAAAAAGAACGAGGAGGCTCGGTGTTGGTTCTAAGTCCCGGCTGACCAGAAAGGATTCCAGTCCATCTCCATTTTGCAGCTGAAGCCTGGCGCGCTCTCCGCCTCTGCCCGCCCCTCCCAGCAGAGCTCACCCAGAGTCCCTCACTGACACCCTAATCCTCATCTGCACACCGCCTCTCGCCTGTTTGTCTGGAACAAGCAAGGACACGCACGCGAGGGTGCAGCGTGGCTCCCTGGGTCTCGTCCGGTAGGCACTCAGGCAGCCAGTGTGGGGGGCCCTATTTCAAAGCTGATTTAGAATAATACATTTTAAAAGCCTGATTGCCCTCACACAAATATGACTGTCAACACGCTTGTCCTCTTGGTGACTTTTAGCCCACACACAAGAGCAAGACGAAATGCATCCGACCCAACACGCAGCAGGCTCGTGCCTCGGACAGGCCCCGCCACAGCCACCCCCAGCAGGCTCTTCCCACCAGGACTGCGTCCGCTGTGAGTTCCTGCTCTGTGCATGGCCAGAATCCTAAGCAAGGGCAAAAGGCCTATGTATTAATCTACTTGTAAGTGAACAGCATCTATGTGTTAGAAAAAGATAAACTCAACCTACGAATTTGTAATTGCTTGAGATTTCACCTCCTGGCCATGCTTCTCTTCCTATGGAGTTTTTAAAACCCACACAATATGGTCCAATAAGTTATTAATCGTCAACATAAATAGAAAACAGCTCGCACAGCCATAATGGCCACTGCATGTTAAATAATGAGGGATTATTTAGAAGGCACTCCGCTGGAGAGCAGAGGCATGGTAGTCAGAGCTTGGAATTCCTGCTGCGGTTGCCAATGAGCTCACGTACACAGGCCTTCCTGGCTGTTCAGGTGGCTACCACGTGCCACTATCACCCCGTCTTCATTCGGAAGGGGTGAGTACCAGGCGGTCCCTGCCTAACAGAAAAGGACATCCAAATTAATGGGAAGGGAGCAAACCGTTTCTTCACAGAACAAAGTAAAAGTACTGGGCAGTTCCATAAATCTGAAAGGGGTTCAACGACACCCCATCAAAGTCCGGACCACCAGACCGGGCGTGTCTTTCTCAGGGGAGTCCTTTTATCCCAACTCCTTAGAAAATGAGCTGCACTCACTGCGACCCCGTGAGGGACGCCCCGGGCCCTCCCGCCATCCCGGCCCCAATCTGCAAACCCTCCCTCCTGCAGGTCATCACATTATCTGCCCTGGGGGCCTCCTCTATATTCTTTCTGAGCATTTTATAAGATTTCAAATTCAAAACAGATTCTTGGCAACCAGACTGGAAGGAAGATGGAAGGAAAACTGTCTGATTTGTAGATGATCCTGTTTGTAAAAAAATCCCAAGGAATCTGCAAAAAGAAATTACTAGAACTAATAAATAAGTTCAGCAATGACACAAGATACAAGATCAATATACAAAAAATAATTTTGTTTCTATATACAGGTGATAATCCAAAATGAAATTAAGAAAATAATTCCATTTACAATAGCATAAAAATAATAAAATACTAGGAACAAATTTAACAAAAGTGAAAAAATTTGTACACTGTCCTCTAAAAATACTTTTAAGAAAAATTAAAGTAGTTCTAAATAAATGGAGAGACACTCCATGTTAATAGTTAGAAAAACTTAAAAATATTAAGATAGTAAATCTTCCCAAATTATCTTTATGTTCAACACAAGTCCTGTCAAAATCTCAGTAGGCTTTTCCCCCCCAGAAATTGACAATCCAATCCCAAGATTCATATGGCAATGCAAAGGACCCAGAACATATATAAAAAAAATTGGAAAAGCACAAAGTTGGAAAATTTACATTTCCTGATTTTAAAGTATGCCATAAAGCTACAGTAATCCACTCAGTATGGCACATGGCATAACGACGGACATACAGATCAATGCAACAGCATTGAGAGCCCGTTAATAAACTCTTGTGTTTACAGTCAATTGATTTGTTAAAGAAGGTGCCTAGGCAATTCAATGAGAGAAGAATAGTGTCTTTAACAAATGGTGCTGGGACAACTAGATATTCACATGCAAAAATATGAGCTTAGACCCCAGCCTCACACCACATACACAAGTAATAGTTGATTACTGATGTAAATATAAGAGCTAAAACTATAAAACTTATAGAATAAAATATTGTAGGAAACCATTGTGATCTTCAGTTTTTCAATACACATCAAAAGCATAATCCATAAAAGTACAAACTAAAAATTTGGACTTTATCAAAACTAAAAACTTCTACACGTGAAAAGACATTATTAAGATGATGAAAAGAAGAGCCACAAAGTTGGAGAAAATTCTGAAAATCAAATAACTTGTATCAACAATTTGTAATGAACTCTTAACGATAAGGCAAATGACCAATTAAAAATAGACAAAAGTCAAGAGAATTACAAGACAAGTCACAGACTGGGAGAAAATACCTGCAAAATTCCTATCTGATAAAGTACTGACATCCAAAAGATACAAAGCACTTTTAAAACTTAACAATAAAAAAAGAACAACCTGATTTAAAAAATGAGCAAAAGACGTGAACAGACACCTCACCAGAGAAGATAAATACTTGTCAAATAAGTATATGAAAAAATGCTCAACATCAAATGTCATGAGGGAATTTCAAATTAAAACAACAAGACACCACTACACATTTACTAGAATGGCCAATATCTCAAACACTCACAATGCAAGTGCTCGCAAGAACGCGGAGCAACAGGAACCCTCACTCACTGCTGGTGGGAATGAAAATGGTTCAGTCACCTGAAGGACAGTTTGGCAGTTTTTTACAAAACTAAACATATTCTTACTACACGATGAAGCAATTGTGCTCCTTAGTGTTTACCCAAATGAGTTAAAAATTTATGTCCATGCAAAAACCTGCACACAGATGTTTGAAGTAGCTTAATTCAAGATTGTTGAAACTTGGAATCAAGCAAGGTGTCCTTCAGCAGATGAATGCGTAAGTAAACCGTGGTACCTCCAGACAACGGAATATGATTCAGTGGTAAAAAGAAAGTCACTACCAGGCCATAGAGAGATGGAGGAAACTTAAATGCATGTTCCTCAGTGAAAGAAGTCAACCTAAAAGTGCTACGTACTATATGATTCCAACGATATGACACTCTAGAAAAGGCAAAACTATGGGGAAAATAAAAAGACCAGTGGTTACCAGGGTGGGGGAAGGAAGGAATGAACAGCGGGGCACAGAAAATGCTCAGGGCACTGACACCACTCTGCGTGGCACCACGGTGGTGGGTGCACATCATCACACGTTTGTCCAAACCCACAGAGCGCACAGTGCCCTACTGAGAGCTGCGGACCCTGGACAATAATGGCGCGCCAGTGTAGGTCCATCGGTCGTAACACGTGGATGTCGGCAGTGCAGGAGGCTGCATCGTCATCATGGGGGTGGGGCATGCATGGGAACTCTACCTTTTGCTCAATTTTTTGTGAGCCTGAAGCTGCTCGAAAAGATAAAATCTACTTTATAAAAAATAAGCAAAAATCCTGAAAAGACATTTCACCAAAGAAGACATATGAATAGTTAAGAAACACATAAAAAACTGCTCAGCATCACTGGTCGTTAGGGAAATGCAGATTAAAACCATGATGAGATGCCACTTCATACCCACTAGAATGGTTCTAACCAAAAAGACAGAAATAACGGGTGTTGGTAAGGATGTGAAAAACTGGAACCTTCATTCATTGCTGGTAGGAATCTAAAATGTTACACCCACTTGGGAAAACAGTTTGGCAGTTTCTTAAAATGTCAAATGCAACTTTACCACATGATCCAGCAATTCCACTACTAGATATCTACCAAGAGAAACGATAATATACGTCCACACGAAGACGCTTCTGTGAATGTTCATGGCAGCATTATTCATAATAGCCAAAAGTTAGAAAAAAATTAAGTGTTCATCAACTGGTAAAAGGATAAACAAAATGTGAAATATCCATACCATCAAGTGCCCTTCAGCAATAAAAGAGAACTACTGATGCATTCTGCAACGTCAATGAACCCCAAAAACATGCTGAAAGAAGCCAGAGGCAAAGGTTGTATGTTGTGCAATTCCACCGATACGGAATGTCCAGAACAGACGATCTCTAGAGAGAGAGAATGCCGGCTCCGGGCTGCCTGCAGCAGCAGGTGGGAAGGGGCACTGCCTGCAAATGGGCGTGAGGGATCTTTTTGGGGAGATGGAATTGTTCTAAAACTTGCTCGTAGTGATACTCAAACAACTGTGTAAATTTACTAAAATCCATTCAATTGTAAACTGAAAAGAATGAATTTTATGTTATGTGAATTATAACTCAATAAAGCTGTTAAAAAATAGCAGATGCTTATTAAAGGGCGTCAGGAGGGTACAGCATGGGAGGACACACACTAAGGAGACTACCTGTGATTAATTTAACATAACCCATTACTGGCGAATGAGTCTTTCAGGAATACTTCCTGTTGTTCCTAGAAATCCGCTACATTTATCTAGGACACAGCCTCACACTTAGATCAAGCAGAGACAACTGAAGCCACCAGGCCCAATCCAAGCATCGTCTCACCAGCAGACTGACGCAGGATAACCTCCAGCTTGGCCAGCAAGAGGACATGACCTGTCAACTAGCACGAAAACAGCCATCGCCTTTCAAACGCCTCCCATTCATCTCAGTGCGGGTTCAAAGGCCTGAACAATATAGTTATCCTTGCCAGCTGACTGGCCTCCTTCGTGCAAGGGCTTGGGCAGGGATAATAACTTACTTTGGTAAAGCACTTACACAGTGCTCTAACATACACCAGCTCATCTACTCTCACAGCAGATGCTGCTGGTTTGCAGGGCACCCGTGGTCACCCCAGTTCTGGCCAAGTTCACGTGAGCACAAATTTGCGGGGTAAGCTTTGGGCAAAGCTTTTTCCTTTTTGACACAAGGCAGATATCCTGTCCCTTCCTCTTCCCCCTTTTCCTAGAACAGGAGATGCTGTAAAAGAACAGCAGACACGCTGGGACCGTGACGGGAACAGCAGGCGGGAAAGGCCAGGCGAGCCCCAGTCATGGAGATGCTGCTCCCGATGTGGCTGAGCCGTCGAACTCACCTAGCGCAGCCCCCTGGGAGTCTTGCTAAGTGAATGAAGGAATCCCTACTTGTTTAAACTGTTGTGGTTGGATTTTATGTTTGTTTTTGCCAAACCTATACCTAACTGGAAAGGGAGAAATTTTAGTCAGACTTCACAGATGCAAAAACTAAGTCTTTGAAAAACTACATAAATCTGAGGTCAAAACGCCAGCAAGAGGAAGAGCAGACTTGCACCCAGGTTTCTGAGTCTAATAATAAAACAGTGACGGCGGCAACCACAAAGCACCTCCTGGGCACCGAGCAGGTGCCGGGGCTCTGACTCCACCAGGCGCTCGGCTTTGATATTTTCTCCAGTTGTTACAACTTTGAAGACTAGAAATCATCATCCCTACTTCATGGATGAGCACACCGAGGCCAGGAAAGGTCAAGTAAATTGCTCAAGGTCACACAGGTAATCAGTGGTGGAGCCACTATTCTAAACTGGCATGTGTCTTGTCCTCCGAGAAGGAAGTTTAAAAGAATAAAACATACTGCCCAGGATTAAGTGACCAGCTGTTCTAGGTCTCCACTACGTACTAGGAAATGGGCCTAGATGACCGCTAGTGGGATTCAGGTTAGCTGGCCAAACTCACCATGTCTGCCTGTGTGTCGCAAAGTTCCTGGATACAACTGTCTTTTCATGGTTGACAACCACTTGTGCACCTCAAGTCCCCCTGCTCCAGGACACCCACACTGATTACAGGGCGTAGGGTGCTTAAGAACATTCTCTTCAGGAGATGTGAGATTCAGCTTCTTTCCAGAGAGAGTTAAACATTAAAATAGCACTTTTTGTCAGCACCAGGCTTAAGGACAGCAGCCCGGGCCCAGAACAAGCAAGAGGAAGCAGGAGTCTCTCAGGAGAGGGTGAGGCGCAGGCGCCTGCTGGCGCAAAGGTTCAGTGAGGGCGGGAAGCTCTCAGCGCTGCGCCACCAGGCACACGCGTGGGCTGGTGGCGTGTACCGACGGAGGGTTCTGGTAGTCTGCAGCGCACCCGAGCGGCCGTGGGGGTCCGCGCGTGCTGAGGTGGCAGAAGAGGATGGTGCAGAGCCGTTCGGGGGGTTTGGAGATGTTAATTGCAAAGTGCTGTCCCTTCAGAAGGAGTGGCCTCTGCGTGCTGCGCTGCGCGGCAGCATCGGTCATCTCCGTTGGGCCCAAATGGGCTGCTCAACCTTCAGGAGCTTAATCGGTTTTTCTTTCTGGGTTCCCTGCACCCCAACAATGACTGAATAATCGATTTCGCTTAAACAAGGAGCATCCGGAGCTGACTGGGGAGCTTCTAGGTATTACGGAACCCCATGCTAGGGAGAAGAAAGCCTCAGGACCTCTCGGGGGCTCCAGCTGCGCCCCCGGGAGGCTACCTTATTCCCACGGGTTCCAGTGCTCACAACCACCTCGACTGCTGTCTCCAAGAAACAGGCTCCTCCGCCAGGTTGCTCGCATCTCTCTGGCTGTGAGATGAGACACCACGCAGAGCTGGACTTGGAGGGTCCCACTGGGACCTGTGTGAGGAACGTGTCTCTCCTCTGCCCTCAGGCACGGCCCTTAGATCCAAACCTGCCCTCAGTCCTCCCAGACGGTGCTGTTGCCCTGCCTGTGATTGACACGGCATTTCTACTTTGCAAGAAACTTAGATGACAGCAAATCTCATCACCATGAAAGCAACGAACCTTCCTGGCCAAGTTATCATCCCTGTGTCCCTCAGAGGTGCATCTTCTTCCCCAGGGTCATTCTTGGCAACTCGAGCAAGTCACAGGGTCACACAAGGGCCTTGGGAAAATCATTAGGAGAAATCCGGAAGAAAGAAGAATCTAATTAGACTTTACCTTCTCCGACTTCTTACCACCCCCTTCAACCTCCCCTACCAGTCTTCAGCCTCTTCAAGCTTGAAGCTTTGCCCAGAGTCCACCTCCAGGTACAGAACGGCCTCCTTTAGCTCAACGAACAGACTATCAAACGCCAACACCCAGGACAAGCAGCAGTTCGGACCCCAGGCAGGTCAGAATGCCCCAGCACTTCCACAAACAGCCGGCCCCCGGTGGACTGTCAAATGTGCAAGAAACCAGTATTCTCCCATCAAAACCATCATAACTCATTTAACATTGAGGATATATATCTTTCAAATCCTTTTTTCCTAGATTATAGAAACAATAGTTGTTTCTTTTTCCTTTTATTTCAGCAGGATTCCAGATAATAAAAAGATTTATAATTAAGCCAGCAGATTTACTTTTGCTCTGCCACCTTAGATTATGAAAAAGTATAATTATATGCAATTAAAAAATGAACAGTATTTCTTACCCAAGTGAAGCTTTAAAAGTCATTATGAATCCATTAGCTCAGCAGACCGTACAAATGGCCTTCACTGCTCCAGACTTTGTTTATATTTACAACACTGAGAAGTACCTTTTCCCCATTTCTGTGGGTGTGGGTGCCTGTGTGCCTGGGTGGGGGGTGCATTTTCACCTTCTTCTGCCACATCAGGAAGTGGCCATCCATCTTCCACTCCAGGGCCATGTGCTCAGTATTGAATTTGACATGTTCTTTCCCACCACGTAGCTCATGAGGCTTCACTTGAGGAGCCTTCACTTGAAACAACTGAGGAACGACCTCGGAATGCTCCCAACTTAGCCCTGCCCCCACTTCTTCGCTCCCACAGACAGTCATTCAGTCCTTTAGGGCCACGGCACCAGATAAGCCAAGACCATCGCGGAGCTGCTGTGATCGTGTCGCCCGCAGCTCTGTCCGCCTGAGCCGCCCTCGTGGACTCCTGGTGTCTGGGTGACTGCTATTGCTAGGTGCTTCGCCCACCCAGATAACGGCCTACCCTGGTGGAAGCTTGACCTGATGGCTACCAGGGACAACGCATTCAGGAAAACTGATCTAGATAATTGAGACACCACTCATGATTTTATTTCAGTTGAGTAGAGATGTGTGACAAGAAGTTATAATGACTGAAAATTCCAAATCTGCATGAAAATAATGAATCTTACCCATAAGTCCATTGTCTCTTGTCCCTCAGTGTCAGAATCACCTTCAAAGTGATTCTGGGCAGTGGTCCAGGAGTTACAGTAAAAACTAACGGACAAACAAGAAACCCTGCACCACCTTGCATTTCACTGGCCAGGATCGCCACTGACCTCTCCTGCCCCTCGGTGCTTGCCCGAGCTGGAGTGGCATGTAGAATGTGCATCTTTGAATCGCCCTCCAGGTGAGTCTCAGGCAGCCAGCCCAGCATGGCGCATAAACTGCATTCGTATCGCTGCAGCCCAGATGGGCGCGCTCAGGTCAGCGAGGGAGAAGGTCCCTTCTCTGGTCATTGTTCTGCTCTCTCCTCTTCATCCTTTCTTAGTCTCCAGATATAAACCAGGATAAACAAGAATCCCAGAAACAGAACAAGATACCTCCAACTCTGTCACGTGTTCCCAGACCAGACAGGGAGCGGGGGCGGGGGGGCCTGCCCCCATGTCAGGGGAGCAGTGGGGAGGATGATGTGGTTTCTATCTCAGGGTAACTATAACTGCTCGATGAATACAAGCTTTCTCTCTCGGTTATTTTCCAATTCTTAGATGTCCTAGTTCTGTGCACTTAGTTCACCATAAGCCATCAACAAGTTCCCTAAAAATTAAAATACCATGACACTCCAAACTGCAAGACGAGACAATGAGTGTCCAAAGTGAAAAGAACAAATGACTAGAGTTCGTCAGAACTGGCCTTTACGTCCAGCTTTGCCATTTTCCAGCAGCATGGCCTTGCAGAAGTCGCTTCTGTCTTCTGGGCTTTGTTCATTAAGAAAAGTTGGGTCACAGTATCTAAGTTGCCTTCTGGCTCAAGCATTCTGGAGTGCAGCACACTCCAGTGGAGTCTTGTATATGTCCTCCTGATGATTAATACTTGTGCACTCTACATTGCTAAGGAGCTTGATAACTGTGATTAAGTTATTGATCTCTCTGAGCCTTAGTTTAATCATTAATAAAACTGGAATAATAGTATTCTCAACTGTATCCACTAAGTAAGGATTAAATGCATCTAAAACCGCTAGCGCCATGCCTGGCACACGGTAAGCACAGAGTACACTTTACATGATATACTTTCATCATCATCGTCATCTCCAGCATTTCAAAGGGCCCACTTCCCACTGGCCACTGTATCGCCCTGTCAAGGTAACAGGTGACCTCGAGAACCTAGTGACAAGGAATTAAGGTATCAACCTAATCCTGGATTCAGAAAACAGAGGCTGACCGCTCCTGTGGAAGCCCCCGCTGCCCAGGTCCGTGCCCTCCCCAGCTCTTCCAGCTGGAGGGCGTCACTCGAGCAACACAGAGTGCCAGCCAGGCAGGACGGCGGGCTGCATTCCTCCGGGGCCTCACGTGGCATGTGCTGGAGGGCGTGTTGTGTGTTATCTGAGTGAATGATGTCCTCACTGCAGTGAAATCTCAGAGGTCGGCTGTGCTCACCTTCCCCCCGCCCACTCCCTGGGGGCTCTCCCTGGACCCCTGGGGCTTGCCGGGGGCAGCGTCCCCTCCAGGTCTGCTGCTCTCCATGCACCCTCCCTCTGCCTTCTCTCTGAGTATCTCAAAGCCGAGTTGTTTGTAAACTCCCCCACCGCCCATGGCTCCTCTACAAGGCTCCGCTCGTTACCATGCAGGCAGTAAAGTATGGCAGGAGCTCCGATCAGTCCCGTTAGGGAGGCTGTATTGCCGTGGAGAGGAACATTAAAAGATTTTATTCAAAGATATCCCCTCCAACCCCCACCCACGGCAGACAGTCTCTGGGGGCAGGCCTGTGCTTCACCTCTCCTCTGCACAGAGTTCTCACAAATGCTCCTGTCAGTGCCACGGGCCCAGGTGCTGCTCCACTGGGCCTTTCTCTCCGGGGTCTGGGGATTGGCTTTTGCATGCCTCCCACTGCAAAGTGTTCCTCTTCATCCTCCCTCTCCGCACCTACCCACTTACAGCCAAAGCCCCGGCCCAGGGAGGAGCAGAGGGAGCCCGGCTCCACCACGCAACCCCTCTCTCCTGGGACTGCTCACAGCTTTCCTGGCCCTCCTTGGTGCACGCTGATGTCCTCACCGACACCTTCAAAAGAAGACCCCTTTATGGACTGCTTGTACAAACAGAATGGCCTAGATGTGGCCGACTTGGCCTGCTAGGAGCACATTACACAGTGCCGTGGGGCACGCGTGAGGACAGGCCAGGATGAGTCCGAATCAGCAGAGCAAAAGGTAAACGAGCAGCGACGCACTGATACCAAACGCAGGCGGAGTGGTGTGTGTCTGGCGTGGAAGGCAGGGAAAGGGCTTGGCTGCAGGTCACTAGCACCAGAGGGACAGACGCCGGGGTCAAGGTTGGGCACTCCCTCCACGGAGGCATTGAGGGTGCTCTTCATAAGTGACAGGAAGGCCATCCACCTTCCCCTGTGTGCCCTGAGCCTTGGGAATATCCTACTCAAATGTGGGAAATGGCCAATCTCGAGGTTCGGGTGAAGGTGGGGACACAATACCTTGAGCCAGGCTGGGTGGGGGCTTGATTTGCATATTAATGGGGTCCAGGGCACACTACCCCAGTACATGGCACCTTGGCATTTGGGAAAACAGCAGAGGCAGGAAGGTCACTCTCCGCTTCCCCTCGCCTTCTCCCCTGAAGCGGGTCGTAAGACTTTCGTTCCAGAGGTGCGCCCTACACCTTTAGGAGAGGAGCATCCTTTCCTCCAAAGACACCGGGACACAGAGAAGGATGTGAACAAACAGGGCTTGCCAAATTCCTCCAGTTTCTTACCATTAGAGCACCCTCTTTTGTCCTCCAATCATATTTCTCCAGGACTGTCTGCTCTTCCTCAAACCAAAGCATAAAGACGCACAGGTTTCTCCGTATCTTTGGGTCTCCATTTCCTTATGAAGGCTCCTGTGCCATGGAGAATTTGCACGAAATAAATCCGTATGCTCTGTCTTGCTAGTCAGCCTCTTGCTGGGAGTGCCTCAGCCACGACCCCAGAGACGAGTGAGGAAAGAACGTCCCGCCCCATCACAGCAAGTGCCAGGCCAGGAACCGTCCAGGGCTCACCGTGAAGAGCGAGCGAGCAGTGCTCAAGGTGGGCAGGACAGAGGCGAGAGGACGGAAGGGGCGCGGCTCCTCTGCCACGGAAATCTTCCAGCAGGGCAGAGCTCGATGTGGGCCCGACAGCCGCTGTCCTGCCAAGCTCTGCCTTCCTGTCCCAGCCTCAGCTGCAGCTACAGCTGGAGTGCGGACATCCAAGCGGGGTACCTGGCACCCCCGGCACCCCTCCTGGCACCCCCGGCACCCCTCCTGACACCTGCACACCTGGAGAGAGCAACGCCAGCCTCCCGCAGCTCCATCTGAGTCCAGGCTGGAGCTGAGCAGTTGGGAAGGACTGAATTCCCTCCTCCGCTGCTCCTGGGCTGCTGATTCACAGCTGTTGGCTTTCGTTTGGGTAGCAGCAGGCGGCTTGTCGGTATCGGCTCTGCCCAAATTCAATCTACAGGCTGTGTTCTGCCCTTTCCACCTGCCTTTCATTCAAGACCTTAATGAAGAGATTTATCTGATGGGTTTACCGGGGTCCTGTCTGCAATGAACAGTGCCTGCCTTCGCGCTTCCACCTCTCCGCTGTCCACTCCAATCACGGAGCAGGGCCCTCGCGACTCTCTTGGTTCTGAAACAAATTAAATCTCACTGACAGATTCTATTGGCCTCGAGTGCTCACGTATGCTTCGCTTTTGGTTTGCTTTGGCAACTGCAAAGCTGCCGTGACACGTACGCGGATTCTCGGCGTGTGCTCAGCCCCCGGCCCCACTCCCCACCCCCCTGCTGTCTGGTGTGGTTTCTGTAATGACAGAAGCATCGCGATCCTGCTCCGGTGTCCTGTATCTGCACCTTGGCTCTGATGGGCTGCTCGGGTTGGAGGCGGAGAGTCCTCACTTCCTGGAGGGCTGGGGACCGGCTCCCCACCCTCCTTCCAGCCAGCACCTCCACTTCTTTTGAAAGAAGGCATTCTCCCTCCCTTGACCCCATACAGTCCCTAGAAGAATGTGGCCTGGGCCCCTCAGTATCATTTTCATCTGTGCTTGCAATTTAGCAAACCTTTCAGTATGTTTCCCCAGGCCGTGGGAAAGCAGATCTCAGGTTCCCCGGAGCCTTCAGGGGAAGCTGCCAACCCCCCTCTGCCCTGTTCACCCGCCTCACTGGACTCATAGCAGACAAATGTTCTTTAGCCTTCCCTATCTAAGTTTTCTCGTGACAGCCCCACAGTGGTGACGACAGTAAGTGTGCTGATGACGAGTTCTGCATCCAAGCCTCTGTCGGTGCTCGGGGGTCGTTCTGCTGGAATCAGCGACGGCAGTGACGTGGGCTGCACTCATCACCTGAGGTCCATCGGGTCCCTCTGAGCTCCAAAGCTCTGTCCGTTGTTGGCTCATGCATTCATTCATCCAGCATGTACCGAGGACCTGCAGAGTGTGCCAGGGCCCTTGGCCGGGGTGCCCCGGGCGGAAGCCCTGGGGAGCTGGGCGACAGTGAGCCGGGCTGGAGGGGAATGGCCCCAAACGCTCCCTGGGCACAGCCCGCACACCCTCCTCCCCTCTTTCGTTCCTGTCCCCACAGTGGCCATTTCTCCTCAGCCCTGGTCCCTGCCTCTGCACACGGTCCCTTCGGTCAACGCAGCCCCAGAGCCACAAAACATAGGGCTGTGATGTCCAAGCAGCAGAGGCCCCTTCCCTCCGCGCCCACTCCCCTCTTCTCCCTGCACTCTTCCCGAGCCCTTCCCGCAGCCTGTGGGCACTGCCGCTCCACTTGGGCCTCTCAAAATCCCAGAAACTGATCTGGGTGTTTTGGAAATTCAGAAAGTCACAAACCCTAACTGGAACTGCCAAGATTTCCCAGCCGGAACCCAGTACCCTAGGACTGACCAGGGCCCACTAGCCTTGTGAAAACCAGCATCCTGAGCTTCTCGTGGTTCCCCTTGAAATGACCTTGAAGCCTTCAAACTTCAAAATGAGTTATCATACCCCAACTGTGGCCTCCAGGCCCTGCAATGAGTCCGCCACCCTTGTTTCCCGGAAGGAAGATTTGGTTGATACCATATGCCGCCACACTGGGAGTTGCAAGAGCTGGGTGGTAATTCCAGCTTGGTCCTCGTGCGCTGGGGCCCCTTGCCCAAACCACCTAACCTCACTGGGCCTCGCCTTCCTCATTAACAAAATGCTATTTGACTTTATTTACTTATACACAGTCAAAAAAGAATTAATGGGCTATGTCCATAAAATCTACACACTAGACTAGAGGTTCTGTAAGGTGACTTTCTGCTCTAAAATCTATAAATTAAATGATTCTTTTATTTAACATCTGGAGAACATGTTTTACATCAGTCACTATAATAAGAACTCATAAAATATGTCCCAATATTCAGAACAGGAAGTACATTGCTTAGATAATAAGATTCAACAGCTACAGAAAATCAAATATTTGGATATCCAAATAATAGGCATAATAATAACTATTGCTATTATTAATTTTGTACTTGTCAGGTACCAGGCAATGCAGTAAATATTCTACACAGGTTTTTGCAATTTATCTGCACAAAACAACCATGTAAGTGGATGCCACTGTAGACACATTGTTTAAGCAATATTTATTGTGTGACTAGGGTCTGGAGAGTCTTGTGTGAGGTACTCAGTATAAGGGTACCTACTACAGATATCGCATCTCCAGGCGCAGAGAGCTTAACTAGCTTCCCAGCCACACGGCTAGTATGTGGCAGAAAGAACCAGAACTCTACTCAGCCAGGCACTGGAGCCCAAGTTCCCATCTGCTGACTCTCATGCCTACCTCCGCTTGGTTTTCTGAGCTTCATAATGGCAGCCAGAGCCGGTGTTTTCTGAATCAATAACTCCCTCCCCCAGTGTCCTCTCCCCACTTGGCTTCTCCCACTCATGAGCCGACCCACTCACAGCAGCCCCTGTGCCCGGGAAGCAGCCATTTGTATTCTCCATGCTTCGCTGGCTCTCATTTTCAATTGCCACCTGAACACTGCTATTTTCTTCTTGTCTTCCACTCTTTGCTCTCTCCTTCACCTCTCCTCTAACTCTGCACAATATCTGTGAATTGGCTAAATGGAAGGACTCCACCATGGTCTGATTCTAGCAGAAAAAACTGTGAACTCCTTTGAAAACATCAGCTGCACATGACAAAGCCCAGAGCAGAAGTTGAGATGAAGAATTCGAGACTCACTTTCAGTGAAGCCAGAAGCATGCATGTCTTGGCAGATTTTGAAACTGGACGTCTCCTTCCCATCTTGAAACCACATTTGATTTGACAATGTAGCTAAAAGCTACAAAAGCATGAAAAGTAACTGCGTTCAGTTAGGTACGGACACTGTCTCAAGAGAAAGAGCTTTGAGTCAGAGTCTCACGTACCATGTGGGAGATGATGTGGCAGGAAATGCAGGGATGGGTCATTGTCGCTGTTACAGACTGAAATGGAATTAGAGACAGGTCTATGGCTTTTCACCTACCTGTAGAAATCTGGAAACGTCAACGTCATAATGCGTCGCATTACTTTAGTGCTTCTCCAAAATGATGACTGGCTCTTTCAGACCAATCTGACATCAGTACAGTCTTCGAGCCCAGCTGAATGGGTAACTCTCTGAATCCGTGTGGCCGTCTGTGCTGCCAGGAGGCACCATGCTAGCACGGGAAGTCAATCAGTCCTCAATACCATGACCATGGACGCTATGTGATCAAACACGGCGTTGGGCTCCTCAAGAGTTACCTCAGGTATCCCAACTCCCGCTTGGCTACCCCAAAACTCCAACACTGGCCATTATTTCACAAGAGGTATTAAATACGAATTGCTCATTAAAACACGTATTATCGGATGTTTAACTACCGTGCAATTGATTTTCTATCCATTGCCTAGTAGTTAACCCTCAACAAATGCTTTTTGTACTCAACTTAAAGTGCAATACCTACCATGCTAAATGTCTTCTCCTTTGATTTAATAAGAAGCCAATTCTATACCACTGAAATTGTACTTGACAATGAAAATATTGGTCAAGTTTCAGGAACCACATAAGAAAAACTCTTTGGCATGAACCTGCTCCACTTCATAGAAGGATTTCAGTGCATCTGACAACTCAGGGAAGCCCAGGTCCTGTTCAAACTCCTGGACATTAGATAAGGTCCAGGGAGTCGAGTGTTATGCTCCAAGATAGAAAAGCGGTGGACTGTCCTGAAAATTCCACGTGGGATCCTGTTCACAGAGCAGGGACAGAGCAGCTCTTCCCCAGGGTTGAGAGACCAAGAAAACGCACAGGGGTTTCACGCTCCCCAAAGAACACCAAAAACAATTAAGCACTTATGAGACCCATGGGATTCATTTTCCTTCTTCAGAGCTTGACCAACACTCTTTTCCCCTTTCTTCAAAGCCCCTCCTAAAATTCCCTCATCCTCAGGGAGTGTGTGTTGACTGGACAGGGGTCAAAGGTGACCACTCGCGTCCGCAGGGCAGGCACAGCAGTGCAGAAGTTTGATGGGTCGCAGGAGGCGCATGGCTGCAGACGGGAGCGGTCGGCAATGCGAGGGAGGAGACGCCACCTGGTCCTCAACACTCTGACGTGTTCACATAATCCCCAGCCCTCCCAGCCGCCAGAACACACTCATACTCACACACACCACAAAACACGCAGGACCGAGCGACGGATACGTGAGACAAAACGTGTAAAGTCCTCGGAAAAGTACTTGGCACAGAGGAAGTGTTTAAAATCTTCGCCATTATTGGTTTTCTATATTATTTATTATTCTACAACATGGTTTTTAATTCACTTAAATAATCCTACTACTGGACACTGAGAGGAATATTACACAGCTATTTATTCATTCATTTATTTCCTTAGATAAATCCCCACACATGAATTTGCTGAGTCTACAGGTATGATTTCCGGTGAGCTTTTAAGACGTAACTCAATTCTCTCTAGAAGTGCTGTACGCAGCAGCGTGTGAGCTCACCGTACTGAGGTTAGAAATCTGTGTGAGGTGGTGAGTCCTTTCTCAGGGGAAGCCAGCAAGATGCAGTGGAATGACCCTTTATTGGAACTTCTCTATGGTAGTCCATGATTTGTGGGCAGTTGGACTCTTGGGTCCCTCTGCTTCTTAATTTTATGATTCTGCTTCATCTGGAACACCGAACGGCAATGCGCACGCACCTTCACGGGGAGTGACACGGAGGTGCGTTTCAGACTGGGAGTGCGACCAGCCCCTTAGCTTTGCCCACATGCTCTTGCCCTTGGAGACGAGAGGCTGAGCATCTCCCCATTAGCCTCTGACGAAAGGGAGAGAGGCTGCCCAAACAGCATCCTGTTGTGAGGCAAATAAGAATCCTCTTCTAGAAAGGCATTCTCTTCTGCACAGTGAGTGGGAAGCCCGCTGTATCTAGGACACATTCCTAAAATAAAATTTGGTGGCCACCAAGTGACTCAGTGTAGGAGTCTTCATTCTCCAAGAGAGGAGGGCTTCTAAGAACGGCAGGAGCCACCCACAGATGGTGCGGGTGCCGGCTGCATCAACAGATGCACACACAACACGGCCTTTCCTCCAACGCATCCAGCCAAGCTTACATCGAGTTCTCCAATGTGTACATTAAAACCAAAATAAATAATCCAAGAAAATCTGCACATGTCTATGTGTTTAGGGCCCAAGATAAATCGGGCAATGGGCCCAAGGGGAATGTAAGACACTTGGCCACTCTTCTCTTCTTCCTTTTGGTTTGTCTTTTTATAGAAACTTAAGCATTAGATCACTTTCTAGCTTTAAAATACATAAGGAGACCCAATGCCCACAACACCAAGGTTGATCTCTATTGGCGGGTGGTTAAGACCTTTCAGAATCTGGTCCCGTTTACTAAGCTCACTCCACGTCTCGCAAACGTTTCCGTTCGCCCGGGCTGGTGACCTCACTACAGCCATCTTTCTCCTGCTGTTGCTGCTTTCAAGTGCCTACTCATGCCTGGCCCATCACAAAAGACTCACACTCTTCTTTTTCAAGTAGAAAGATATATTCTCCTTAAGGTCCCCTTGGTGACCAACTGGTCCTGACCCGGCTGCTCTCTCTCTTTTCTCATCTTGCACTGCACAGTGGGGGGCGGTGTGGAGCCACCTGTCTGCGTGCTTTCCTCAGGACTTCTGGACACTAGAACTGCTTACCAGGAGACCTATTTGCACAGAGCACCAAACTCCTTGTTAGAAAAAGTGATACGTCTGATCTAGACTGAAAGTCAGGCTCCTGGGGGAACAAAGATGAACTTCCCTAATAAAAGGGGTTTCCAAGAACAACCCGGTTCGAGGATTCCTGCCATGTGAGGGCAGAGAACTTACGCAGAGGTAGGAAAGAGTTCAAAGATACGTGTCCTGTTTGGAAAAATCAGTTTCTGGATGTGGATGGCAAAGAGAAATGTTCCCAAGTTCTTAACCTAATCACATCTGCCAAATACCTTTTGCCAGGTAAGGGAACACACCCGCAGGCTCTGGGGAGTGGAGCGTGGACATCTGTGAGAGCATCGTCTGCCCGCCTAGCCCAGAAGGCAAAACACGTGCCGTAAGGGCAGCTTTGGAAGAGACGAGTCACGCGTCCCTTTTGCTTTAAGACAACACAGAAGAAACAGAAAAGGCCCAATGAGGAGATCTGAGACTGCAGAGAAAGGAGGGAGCATCCGCAGAGATGCTGCGGGTATTTGATACTGCACTCTCATATCTTTGAATTTTCCTTCACTAGGACACAAGCTTCAGAGGGGCAGAACCATGTCTTGCATTTTCCAAGTTACTGCCCATAGCATCGGCTCACTGAAGGACACGCAGCAGATGCTCAACAATGCCTCATTGATCAATGCGAGCGCCGGGCGCCAGGAAGAAGCTATGGCGCCATCCGCTACCAGGAGTGGTCACATTCTGCTTCGGAATGAGACAGAGAGTAGCAGACAATCCTGAACAAGAAGAATCTACCGTGTCGGGAGACTCGATGGAAGGCTGAGGTCCCGATGAGAAACGCACGCCTACCTCCTCCTCCTCATGGAATGACACTGAACTTGAGCTGCACGCTTGGCGTGAGGACAGCCGTGCCGACCACGCTGCGGGCAACCGCGACACCGAGGCCAAAGCAACCAGGAGAACCAGGCCTTGGCGTGATGGAAGGACAGGCAGGGGCCACGAACTACGGGTCCACCCAATCCCACAGAGGCTCAGGAACTGGCCAGCTCCCAGGACACCCTTCCCCATATTTAAATCTGTAACCATGAACTCATCTTGAGGGAAAAAGCAGTTGACCAAGGGAGAGGAAAAGAAAAACTGAAATTATACTTTAAAAAAAAATGGGTCCAATCATGAGCCAGAAGCTCAAAATTAGTTTAGACGAATATCCATGTATTTATCCCATAGATTTTTCCTGGAAAATGCTGAAAAAAAGATAGGAAAGAGAGGAAAAATTAGGGTTTAAGAATAAATGGAGTTTTATTTATCTGTTTACAACAAACACGTTAATTGTCCAAAGAGAAGAGTCGCAGGAAAGATCAGGGACGCAAATACGGGTCAAACACACACCCACATGCACCCACACGCACACACACGCGCACACACTACAGGCACGCACATGTGCACACACACTAGAGAGAGAAAGACCTGCCAGGTATGATGACAAGACAAACAGCCGACTGCTGACAGAAAATAATCAAATTGGTCTCCAACTTTTCACAAAAGAATAATTCTTACGTGTTTAAAGCACAGACTAGAGGGAGGGTTTTCATGGTCTCTGCCTCCCAAGGTCCCTTGAACAGCCTTCCTGCCACACTGTTTCTGCACCAACTCTGCAGAGACTCTTCCCTGCGTTGTCTGGGTTTCTCTCTGCCAGCCACATGTCATCTGACATAGATCCTCCTTCCCCCTCTCTGCGCCGAGGCCGGGTTTGCGCGCAGTCTGAGTGGAGCCCCGACAAGACGCACGTCTGCCAGAAGCGTGTGCACACGCTGAGTCTGATTCCTCACCGGAGGCTGTGAACATCTCTTGCGTCCTACGTGGTTCCTCAAGGTTCCCTATGAGGGGTCTTGAGGCACCGAGGTCATCGCCACAGGTGGTCGGCCCGGCCCAGACCCAGGCTGCTGTGAGAAGCTTCTGGAAGCTCCGTCAGGCCGCGCAGCGCAAAAATAAATAAATAAAAGGCCTGCCTCAGATTTGACATTTTATTTTACGGTCACATGAGAGTTGAGTTCAGACTTATTTTGGGCTGTTATAGCTGATTATTTGTCACTTCAATGGAGAATTTATTGATTTACTTAATATTGACCACTGATAACGTAAAAGACCTGAAAATCACAAATTATCTGGGGACTCAGAAACGCTCAGTTACGCCCCTACCTGTTTTGTGTCCTCCCGTCTGACGCCCGCCCCCAGCCTCTCCAGCCCTTTACGCAGGATAAGCAGAGCCCACGGCCAGACGGCCCAGCTTGCCGGGGATGAAGGTGACGAAGTCTTCCCACACTTTACGCGATGGCTTGATTCACAACACCGTATGTCAGTCTAGGAAGGGCCTTAAAGGTCACCTAACGGACCTTGCGGGCAGGTCATCTGAACAGCAGCTGTACGCTGAGTTCTCGCACGGCAGGCTCCATCTCTGCAGCGGCCTGCTTACCCTGGAACAACTTTGTCACAGAGTTCTTCCTCGTACAAGGCAAAATTCCTTCTTGCAGTGCTCACTCATTGTCATAGGGTAAACAACTCTTCGGTAATGGAAGCAAAAAGAAGAGTCACCTCAAACATACTTTGTAAGAAACAACCGTCTTTTGCTTTCCCTCTCCTTGGCACATGTGAGTAGCGGTTAATGTAAATATGTTAGGAGCCGGGCATGGTGGCTCAAGCCTGTAGTCCCAGCTACTTGGGAGGCCGAAGTAGGAGGACTGCTTCAGCCCAGGAGTTGGAGGCTGCATAGCTCCTGCACCAGAAGCTATGATCGTGCCGCTGCACTCTAGCCTGGGCAGGGTGAGACCCTGACAAGGAAAGGGAAGGGGAGGAGAAGGGGGATGGAGGGGGAGGGGAGGGGAGGGGGGGAGGGAAGGAAGGGTGAGAGGAAGGGAGGGAAGGGGTGCAGGGGACGGGAGGGGAGGGAGGGAAGGGCGGGAGGAGGGAAAAAGGAAGAAAAACGTTATCTGTGCCATAACTTGGCCAAGCTGAGAGGTGGTGAACTGGGGAACCGGCTCTCTCCCTACCTTGGCCTTGCTCTTATGACGTCAGTGTCCGGAGAACCTCACCTGCCAAGGGCTCTGCTGCACACGCTTGTCTTTTCACCGTGCTCTTACCACTGCCACTGGTTTTGAGCATGGATTAGGGGAAGGGGCCACCAGGGCAATGTGGTGATGGAGGAGATGGAAAAGTGAAGAGCAAGTTGCTGGGACCCCTGAAGAAAGCATTTCTCTAGCAAATAGCAACGGCTTTGAGAGCAATTGCCAAAAAGCTGCTTCATCCTTGTTCTGGAGATGCTTAGAGCTGCCCGCAGTTTTTAATTAACACACTGGGCCCCGAACACAGGGTGGGGAGATTGGAGCATTAACAGACTTGCTCCCCAGCTGCGGAGAGCGCTTCAGAGGAGGCGCCCTGGCTGCGCGGGCCTGGCCTTGCCTTCGCCTCCCTTCCCTGCCACCCAGGCCTGCAGGGGCTCAAGCGTACCAGAGGGAGGGCAGGGCATCCTGAGGATCCACCCTGGGCCCTCCACCCCACCCGTCCTTTGCCCACACCCCTCGTTCACGCATCCTGCACACGTGCACCGAGCAGCTGCTGTGCAGACCGGGCACAGTGTCTGAGCCGAGGAACCGCGCTTGGCCCACAGGCTTGAGCCGGGCGCTGCAGTGAGGTGCAAACACAAACACGATGCGCGTCCTCAGACAGCTTAGCTCCAGCGGGAGAAACGCGCTGCCAGCGTCCCTCCTGACTGCTGGCGCCACGGATACGCCAGTTCTTAAACCTTCCGAATATTACCCTGGAAGCATGAACTGAGTAATTACACACGGAAACGTGAAATGTGAAAAGTTTCATGAAGAAAGAGACGTGGAACGGTGGGGCCGTGCGCCCTCCCTGCCGCCCTCTCGGGTGTTCTCTGCTGAGCACCAGCAAGCCCACCTGCAGGTCCTGCCTCCTGCTGCTCCGGCTTCCCGGACTCTGTCGGCCTCTCTGCTTCGGCTGCTCACCTGTCCCCCACTCAACCAGCAGCACCTGCTAACGGCCAGGCAGCGAGCTGTGCAGGAACACGATGCCTCCTGCCCTCCCCGACGCCTCCTGGACCCTTCCGGAGCCTGGGCGCAGCATGCCTCCCCAGCTTCCCGAGGCAAGATCTTTCCCTTTCGGTCAGCAAACCCGATGTCAGAGCCATTCTGTCTGACAAAGTCTCTCCTCGTCTGGAACTCCCTGTCTCCTCGTATCCTCGTCAGCCTTTTCCACATGTCTAAGCATTTTAATGGCATATGGTTCCAGGGGGGATCTCCAGATGAGAGAAAATTAGCAACTGTGCTTATTGGGCTAAAGAAAACGACCAGAGGGGAAGTTGTCTTCAAAAATACCCACAAGCAGCAGCAGCCCAGGGAGATGTGACCACGGTGAAAATGATTTTTGTTGGGGTGGCGGGGGGTGGGGGGATCATCAGCTGCATCTTCTTTCCCCTGGAATGCGTCACAGTCATTAATTTGTTTAATTTATTTTTTGCCTCTTCCCTAGTGAAGCAGCCCAATCCGCTGTCGGCCTACCCATTAGAACAAATTACACTTTGGAGATATCTGAGTGCTTCAATTTTCCATTAAATATAATAAGAAATCACAATGCACTGCTCTGGCCTGATGACTCCTCACCAGAGATCTACAAGCACTGTTCACAGTTGCTGCCAGGCAATTCTAGCTGTCACCCTTGGTGACACAGAAGCAGCAAAACAGGCCCAGGACCACCAGGCCCTGCGTTAATCTGTTCTCGTGTGCGTGCGGTGTTCTTAATCGTGCACGTGACCCGATTCTGTAGCACGACTCCAACGTCTTCATGGCAGGAGCCACGTTTTCTGCTTCTGTGGCATCTTCCCGCTGTGCCTCAGTTAACTTCGCCGTGCCCGAGCAATGGCTGCTGTCAGCTGATGGATTGGCAGAGCGAAGCCTGTGAGCACGGAGCCAGTTCGCGGTTCATGGAAGGCGGCCTTCCACCTCCAGCCTATGTGACGTACCACAAGGCTCAATGTTCATCCTCCTCTTCCTCTGCCTCTCCCGATGCTGCCTATACTCAGCCGTTGCTCAGGTTGTGAAAACGGCTCACTGCTGCAGATCAGTCTGTCCCAAGGAACATTGCTAACTGATGGTTACATTTCATTTTCGGGATGCTATCTCACTTGGGCAGATTGGAAATTGGAATGTCCAGGGTGACACGTATGGTATATGTGGCTCTTTCATGTCGGAGATTAACTGTCAAGTATTAGTATTTAATTTTTTTTGTTGCGAAAGCTTGTCAAAGGTTGTTGGGGCAAGGTGAGTGCTCAGGCCCATCTCACCTAACGTTCAACATACTCGAGACTCGAGCCTCTAGCTCCGCCAGCTCTGCAATTCCTGACTCTAAGAAAGAGCATGAGCTGCAAAGAACAGTTGGACCATGCAGTTAATGAGTTCTTGGATGGGAGACATGCCTGAGAAGCAGGGTCGAGTCGGCCCCGTCGCAGGGAGCAGGCCGCCTGTGGAGTCAGTGCTGACTTCCACCTGAACAGGAGTGAGTGCTGAGGCCCAGCCACCTACCTCTGCCTACGCAGGCGGTTAGGGGCAAGTGGAGGACTCGGTGGGCATCAACAGTACTAGATGTCTGCAGACCTGGGTTTGGTGCCAGCTTTACCATTCACCAGCAAATCGTCTCAAGGAACTTTTCTTCCCTCCTGTGCAAAGAGGCATGGTGCCATCTGTCTCCAGGGCTGCCGTGCTGTACAGCAGCAACACTGCTCAGCTGTCTGCTGCTTTGCAGTTCTTGAGGCACAGTGAAGAACGGTGTCTTACTTTGTCTCGCAGCTCCCTGCGAGGGCACACGGACTGAAGTCTCAGCTTTGCTGCCATCTCAAAGACAGCTCAGCAATTAGAGCAGATGATGCACGTAGAGCACAGTGCCTGGCACTCACCAAATGCTAACTGGCCCCTTCCAGTAGTTGCCATTTAGAATTATTAAAGACAAAAGGACATCTGGGAGTGTGGCCATGAAAGAATAACTGTGTGATTGTGACCATTCATCAAGCACAAAGACAGAATGCTAGACATGTGGGGATGTCCCTGGAGGAGCCCAGATCCTCAATGAGTTTATATGGGCTGGTACTCCATGGAATCACTCTCCTTCGGACACTGGACAGGCATCTCTAGAGGCTCCTCCCCTGCAGCCCACCTCCCAGCCTCTGGCTCAGGGGACCCCTCTCATCACGGTAAGCGATGGGGTTTAACAGGGACCCACATGGGGTCTTGAGACTGGCCAGCCCGATGTTCTGCCATGCTCAGCACTTGCGTCAGCCCCATCCCTGCCCCACGGACGTGCTCATCTGCTCTTCCACTTCATCCGTGGGAATGCCTGCCTCTCGCACCGAAGACGACGGTGCGGAATGGTCTGCACGTGGGAGCCCCCCTGCCGTGCCGGCAGTGCTCCCACACACGGCTCCTCTGCGTGCTAGCGCAGCACGCGCACACAGCTGCACTCCAACGCTGGCGCAGAACCTCCCCAGCGAGGGGCGGCTAAGATAGCTCGGAGGATTCTTCATTCAAATTAGAGCACCACTTCTAGATTTTTTAGCCTTCTCAACCCCCATGCCCCTTCTTTCTCCCCACCTGCCCCTGTGACGGCTAATTTTACGTGTCAACTTGACGAGCGAGGCCACAGGGTGCCCAGGTATTTGGTTATTCTGGGTGTGTCTGTTGCAATGTTCTGGATCAGATTAACATTTGCGTCAGGAGAAGACTGCCCTCCTCCATGTGGGAGGGCCCCATGCAGTCCCTTGAGAGGCTGAATGGAACGAAAGGCTGACTGACCCTGACCCCCCTCTCCCTAATACAAGGGAACCCCCCCACCGTCCGACAGCCTTCAGTGAGGACGCCAGTCTTCCCTGCATTCAAACTCGAACGGAAACATCAGCAATTCTCGGGGTTTCGAGCCCCCAGCTTTTGAACTGGAACTGCTCTCCTGGGTCTATGGCTTGCCCACTGTAGATCTTGGTACTTCCCAGCCTCCAAAATCACATGAGCCAAGTTTTTATTATCTCTCCTTCTCCTTCTCTCCCTCACCTATCTATCTGGGATACACACTTGCGCGCACACACACACCCTATTGGCTCTGTTTCTCTGGGAACCCTGACTAATACACCTTCAACGTTGGCGTTTCCCGGGTTCTGTCCTGGCATTTCTGCTCCTCACTCTGCACGCTCCGCTCGAACACTCTCGCCGACTCCTGTGGCTCCAGCGCCACACTCCCGCCATGAAATCCCAAACCTTCCTCCTCAGTCCAGATCCCTCCTGAGCTCCAAGCTCCGATCTCACATATTTAACCATCACCTTGCCACCCCTCCCTGGACATCTCGAAGGTCTCCCACACTCAACCCATCCAAAGGAGACAGCAGCACTTTCTACACGGCTGCTTCTCCTCTGCTGGTCCCCATGTCAGATAATGCCCCGCCCTCCACTCGGCTGCCCAGTCTTGGGACCACCTCTCCTACACGCTCTAAATCCCACCTGTGCTCAAGGACAGCGGACCCTCCCTCCTTGTCTTCTCTCCCAGCTAGCCCTGCCCTTGTGTGCCGTCAGCACTGCCTTAGGTCATTCTCCACCAGCTCTTACAGTGTTTCCTGCACATGTTTGTATAGGCCTGTCTTTCTATGTTGGATTCTGTGCTCCTCCTGGGCGGAAATCCTGACTGCTCCATTCTTTTTTTAATCCCTCAGTTCCCAGCAGTGTACTTGGCAAATATCAAATACTTAATAGATGGCTGATGTCTGAATGAATGGTTGAATGAATGAATGACTTCCCTGGAAAGTCCATGGAGTACAGGGAAGATATGATAAGACCTTGGTCTGACTCAGGAAATAAGACAGAAATAGAAGTTCATCTGTTTGCCGGAAATAAATAAAAGGCAAATTCTCCTTGATTAAATTTGAAATGAGGAAAACAGAAACAAGCAGTTATCGTGAGAGCAGGGTAGCTCACATCCAACTACCCCTGTGGGATAGGACACAGTCTGCTATAAAAGGCTTCTGGTTGTTTGTTTGTTTTTGTTGTTGTTTGCCATTTTCAGAAATCCAGCGGAGGACAAGTGAGGCAAAGCCAATCTTTCTAAAGAAGCCCTGGGGCATATTTAAAGTTCTCCCAACACTCACTGGGATCTTAAGGCTTTGATTCAAAGGACCAGCACAGAGCAAAACTCCTGAAGCTCCATTAATCTAACTCATCAAGATGGATCTCATTTGGATTGTGGTTCCAAGCAGCTGCTAACAGCTAGAGACCAAACTGCTGAGTTGGCTGATGGGTGGAAACACAGCGCAGGACACCTAGCAAAACGCAAGACGGAAAGCTGACAATTAAGCCAAAAATTCGGATTTCACAGACTACTTTTGAATAACTCCAAACCCCCCCAGCCCGTTTGATTTCAGCTGCTTATCAATTACTTTTCTCAACTGCGGGCATACCTCTTCTTACTGCGCTTTGCTTTATTGCACTTCGCACACATTTTTTTTACGAATTGAAGGTCTGTAGCAACCTGGTATTGAACAAGTCTCTGGGCCCCACTTTTCCAACAGCAGCACCTGCCCACTTTGTGTCTCTGTGTCAGATTTTGGTAATTCTCACAATATTTCAAATTCTTCATTATTTTATATCTGTTATAGTGATGTGTGATCGGTAATCTCTGATGTTCCTATTGCAATTGTTTCGGGGCACAGAACCTGCCGATATAAAACAGCAAACTTGATAAACATTGTGTGTGTTCTGACTGCTCCAGCGACTGATCTGCTTCCCCGTATCTCCCTCTCCTAGGGCCTCCCTGTTCCCTGAGACACAATGATATTGAAACTAGGCCAGTTAATGGCCTACCGTGACCTCTGAGTGTGCAAGTGAAAGGAAGAGCTGCATGTGTCTCACGTTCAATCAAAGGCTAGGAATGATTGAGTTTAGTGAGGAAGGCACGCTGAAAGCCAAGAAAGGTTGAAAGCTGGGCCTCTTAGCCAAGTTGTGCATGCCACGGAAAAGTTCTTGAAGAAAATTAAGAGTGCTACTCTGGCGAACATATATGATAAGAAAGCAAAACTGTCTTATTGCTGATACGGAGAAAGTTTGAGTGGTCTGGATAGAAGACCGAATTGCCCACGACCTTCCCCTAAGCCAAAGCCTAATTCAGAGCAAGGTCCTAACTCTCTTCAATTCTATTATATGAAGGCTGAGAGAGGTAAGGAAGCCACAGAAGAAAAGTCTGAAGCTAGCATGAGGTTTGAGGAAAGAAGTCATCTCCATAACACAAAGTGCAGGGCAAAGCAGCAAATGCCGACGTAGAGCTGCAGCAAGATGTGTAGGAAATCTACCTAGGACAACTGACGGAGGCTGTTACACCACACAACGGATCTTCAATGCAGATGAACAGTATTTTAATGGAAAAAGATGCTGTCTAGGACTTTCATAGCTAGTCAATGTCTGGCTTCAAAGCTTCAAAGGAAACACTGATTCTCTTGTTAGGGGCTAATGCAGCCGGTGACTTTAAGTTGAAGCCAATGCTCATTTACCATTCTGGAAATCCTAGGGCCTTTAATAATTATGCTAAATCCACTCTGCCTGTGCTTCATAAATGTTACAACAAAGCCTTGATGACAGCACATCTGTTTACAGCATGATTTACTGAATATTTTAAGCCCACTGTTGAGACCTACTGCTCAATAAAAAAGATTCCCTTCAAAATATTACTACTCATTGACAATGCACCTGGTCACCCAAGAGCTCTGATGAAGAAGGAGATTAATGTTGCTTTCATACCTGCTAACACAACATCCATTCTGCAGCCCATGGATTAGGGAGTAATTTTGACTTTCAAGTCTTATTATTTAAAAAATATATTTTGTAGGGCTATAGCTTTCATAGACTGTGATTCTTCTGAGGGATGTGGATGAAGTAAAGTAAAAACTTCCTGCAAAGGATTCGCTATTCTAGATGCCATTAACAACATTGATGATTCATCGGAGGAGGTCAAAATAGCAACAGAAACAGTAGTTTGGAAGAAGTTGATTCCCACCCTGGATGACTTTGAGGGGTTTAAGACTTCAGCGGTAGAAGTAATTGCAGATGTGATGAAAACAGCAAGAGAACTAGAATTAGAAGTGGGGTCCGAAGACGTGACTGGATTGCTGCAATCTCACGATAAAACTTGAATGGATGAGGAGTTGCTCCTTATGGATGAGCACAAAAACCAGTTTCCTGAGATGGAGCCTACTCCTGGTGAAGATGCTGAGAATATTTGTTGAAATGACAACAAAGAGTACAAAATATGACGTAAACTTAGTTGCTAAAGCGGTGCAGGTTTGAGAGAATGAACCCCAATTTTTAAAGAGGTTCTACTCTGGATAAATTGCTATCAAACAGCATCACATGCTGCAGAGAAATCTTTCATGAAAGAGAGAGTCAAAGATGTAACAAACATCACTGTTGTCTTATTTTAAGAAGTTGCCACAGCCACCCCAACCTTCAGCAATCAGCACCCTGGTCAGTCAGCACCACCAACATGGAGAGAAGACCCTCCACCAGCAAAATGGATACAACTTGCTAACTGTTCAGATGATCGTTAGCATGTTTTAACAATGAACTATTTTTTAATTAAGGTACCTACGTTGCTTTTTAAATGTAATACTATTACACACTACAGAATAGTATAAACATACTTTTATATGCACTGGGAAACCAAAATATTTGTGTGACTTGCTTTATTGCAATATTCACTTTAATACAGTGGTCTGGAACCAAACCTACAATGTCTCTGAGGTATGACTGTATCTGGAAAAACCTAGGCAAATAAAAAATAGGCATTTATAACTTGAATTGCTGATAGCACTGATAAAACAATGGAGAAGAAAGGAAAAGTTGTAGGAAGGATCTAGCCTTTCAACATTTAGTTTTCTGAAATAAATGAAGTGCTAGCCTTCTCCTTTATCATCCTTCACCAAACAGAAACACACACACACACACACACATCCTTGGAAGTCTGAAAGCACTGCTGCTTGCAAATGGGCCCATTAAAACCAGATAAATCAATGGAAAATGCATAAAAAAGTCTCATTTATCATAAGATGTGTTGGACAGGGTTTTGAGTTTTACATACATTTATTCTAGAAATCTGTTTATCTGTGCAACTTTTCTGAACAAAATGCTTTGTGATGAACCGTCCTCTCCACTTGAATCTATATGGAAAGCAATTAAGTTCAAATCCCAAAGACGAAACAGGATGAACGCGGCAGCCATGCCATCGATCTGGCTTTTCACCACTGCCTTCTTCCTTTTGGATATCGTCCTCTCGTACACCCCAAAAGGCCTCCTGCACCTCCCACTCTTACGAAACCTGTTTCTTCTGTCTTCGACCAAGGCAATTCCCTGAAGACTAAAAGTGATGCCTTACTGATAACGTGCCGGAAGAGTGGTTAAAAGCGCTGCCCTGGAGGGAACGGCCTTCCTCAGCCCATCGGAATAGGGCTCCAACACTAAAAATTGGCACGTTTCATCTCCCCCGTCTGTACTTGTCCGTAGTTGGAACAGGCACGGGTATGAGTACGTGAGTGAGGGGAGATACAGGGAAAGCGAGGAAGCCACACACACTGAAAGTTCCCTCGGCGAGCGTGCCCTGCCCATGCATTTGGACGTGCTCCACCTCTAGCAAGTGGTGGGCAGCTGTGGGGTCCGAGAGAAGAACTTCGTCTGTGCAAAGGGCCTGGCACAGTAGTTTCTTCTAAACATGCAATGAACAGATAATCACTGAATGACTAAATCTGTACATATAAAATAATAGATCCCAGCCTGGCTGATAGACTATTCTAGGCATATTCATGGTTTTGGTCTGTTTGGTCATGAAGAGCATTATTAATTACAGTAATTGTCGCCAGATTGGTGTCCAATATCCAACATATGCAGATACGAACGAGGCTGGACACATGTAGGTAATAACTCCAACAGATAAATACCTTCCAATTCCTCAGTGAGTGTAATCGTCCAGTTTGACAGACTCCACTAGGAGTCTGCCTGGTCTGCATTTTACTCCAGGTTGAGCAGACCCTCCTCGAAAGCCCCTCCCCACAAGAAGAGAAGTAAGAGCATAAGATCAGGAATTCTCTTAGAAGTAATGACAGCCTCACCTCGGTGTTTCTATACAAATGCCCGGGGGCATATCCACAACCTCTCCCGTGAATGCTCCAACGGCATGTGGCGTATCCTCCTCCAAATAAGGATTTATTAGAGCAGAATCAAGTAACAGACTTGAAACTAAGGCAGCACAGATGAAGAAGACCCTCAGGTTCTGTGGAGATGTTGACTTTTATCAAGGTCAACACTGAGATTTATTGACCCAAGAGGTAAATATTGATGGAGGCTCAGGAGGTCAATATATGCCCCAAGGCAAATAAATCTTCCCAACAATCCCCAAACTGAGATATGTACAGAGTGGACTCAGTTCCAAAATGAATTAGTTCTGATGTAGGTTAACACACCATTTCATTAGACTGTCCAGGGCACTGGGAAGCAATATTAATACCAAGCACTTCCTGTTCAAAGTGCTTTCCAAATGTTCATTGAAGTGTACCAGCCTCTACAAGACGCATAAAAGTGTTGTAGCCCCAACTCAACAGATGGGTTATTAGAGCCAAGAAAAGGTTAAGTAATTTAACGTAGGCCACAGAAAAAGTGGCACAAGAGGAGAAGATGAACTGCAGATAAGGGTGGGTTGTGAGCTCTGGGGACAGGCAAAGATCCATGAGAGAGGACGTTAATTAAAGTTCCTGGTAAAATTAGAAGTCCACTTGATTTGATTAATTTAATTAATTGATACCCCATTATTGACAAACCTACTTGGCCAAGGCAATTGTCTTGCTTATTTACAGGGACATTTCTGGATATTTACCTGTCGTAAGCCCTACCTCTGAACACCGGTACTCAATCCTTGAGAAGTGAAGAGTGTATCTCTGGTCACTGGGGGGACAGATTCACGGTCTATTCCTTTATTTGCATGGTCATTATCATCGCATTCCGATTCTCAGGAATTCCTTGGCTTTCACAACAGGTGCTAACACCATAAAATACTAACAGTGACTGTTCACTGGCATTTGAATGCACGCATCCAATTATCCTTGCTTTTGGATTGTCTCAAAACTGAATTTTAAATATTATAAAGTTTTGGTTATCTTTGCTAACAGTGAGGAGAGAGCCATGGATAATCAAAACATCAGCTCACCCAACATCTTCTTTCTCTCTGATTTTGGAATACATTATTTTTCCATGTATTATGTTGTCCTCATTAAGTTTTTTCTCAGGATATTTAACATTAGGAAATAATGAGCGATTCGTGCACACCAGCAAACGACAGACAGGCAGGTGACAGAATTTGTCATGTGCTGGATATCAAGACAGCAGCCTCAGCGTTACACTCTACATAATCTACACGTAAGTACTTGAGCGGACTCAGCTGAACTTTCAGAATTTTTTTTAAGCATGCATTTTTTTAAACCCAGATTTTAAAAATTGACAATGTTGTTGATAGAGCTCTCAGGTATGACAAATTGGGAAGAAAAATAAAAGGCATTTTAAAGAGAAATTTGAAAAAATGCAGACCATGGATATGAAAGATAAAGGAAGATTCTTTGACAGCCTCTGCTGATTGGGAGAGAGATGACACTTACAGCATTTTTTCAGGTCTTGGGACGAAGCTTCCTTCTTTGCATAGTTTATTCTAACATGGGTTGGGGAAAGGAAAATTTGTTGCCATCAATAAATAGCTGAGTCTTCTGATTTGGAACGTAAAACATCTCAAATACGGTATCTGAGAACTACTGGCCTGGTAGTTCTCAGGCGCTATTAAATATGGTAACCAGGTGAACTTAAGAGAACTGGACAATGGAATAGAAATGAACTTCCAGAATTTTGAATTTTCAAAGTTACTTCAATGTACCTTAAATCTGTTGGAGGGAAGAAGGGGGGTCTCAATGGCATGACCCTCCGGTTCACTTGGAAAGGAACAATGTGACTCGAATAGATGTGAACAGTTAGCTGATGCCAGGGTCTGAGAGAAGAATTCTGGAGTCCTGACCCCCAGCTGCTTCGGTGCCTCATTATTTCATCCTGCAAGAGGATCTGGGAACTGCAGCTGCTGCCCAGGGAAGGAAGTGATACCAATGAGATTCGACACTGTTACAAAGGGTAATTTGACTGACAATTTGGCACAGACAAATGAAAATGTTCACAGGGTTTAATACTTAATAATGTAAAATGAAAAAGTCAGCAAAAGCAGGCTGCAGACAAAAAGATCTGTATCGAGTCAGAATTTCTGCGATCGTCAGAGCAGCGAGTGTCTCCCGGGGCCCTGAGTAAGCAAGGCGCTGTTCTGCAGAAATTGTTATCTCGGGCGTATCGATCGTGCATGCCACTCAACCTGTCGGCTTCTCCCTCCTGTCTTTATTTTTTATTTTTTACACCACGGCATCCTCCTAAACCCTCACATACCGCCTGGTCTTCACGCTTCAGTCCGCAGGGCTGTGGAGTGCTCAAGGAGGAGGCCGCAGTGGTGTGCCTGCCATGCAAGCTCTGTGAGTGCCAGCTTGGTGACTCTTCTCTAAGGCGCACTGCTGGGCTCCCTCCCCAGGTGCCTGTGTGCTTTGAATCTAGAGGCATGCCACTCACCAGTCTTTCTCTTAATTAGCTTGGCTGAGATAAGACAAATTTGCTCCACAGCCAGTCACTTAACCTGGATAAGCCTCAGTTTTCTCATCTGTAAGATGGGAATAATACCTACCTCACAGATTAAACGAGATAATAAACCTAAAATGATCAGTACACTTTCTGGTACAGAGCTATCCTCAGTAAATGATAGCTACTGCTATTAATTAATGCTGACTACAGAAATCTGTCGATTAAATCAGAGAGTGTTTAGATTGCAGAAATTGCAGAATACCTATTCAACCTAGAATCCCAAAATTCTTGAGCTAAAAGGGCCCTTGAGTGGCGATCTTATCCATCTACCTGCCTTCCCATCTTTCCAGACAGCTGACAATCTCTTTACCTTCGAAAGGCCATGAGAAAAGATTCTGAAACTTTCTCTGACCTGGAGCCTGGTGTTTGCACAATCCAACGGCAGCTTGAGTAGGTCAGACACCTTCAACAGCTGGGGTGGGGACTGCAGCCTCTTGCGTTGAAGTTAGTCCATCTCCATAAGCTTTTCCTCAGCAATTCTACCTCCTTACCTCCTCAGAGCTCTCCACCACGGCCACAGACTGCTCCAGAGCGCACTGCAAGGTCAATCTGCCCTTGAACCTCAGTGAGCAGAAGAGCACTGTGCTAGCACTGTCGAAGTCTACAGGCTTCTCCTCCCAGGGAGTGGCTGCCCGCAGGGAAGATCTGCCCTGTGGCCTCTGAAAACATCAGTAGTGCTGAGGTTGAAAACCCTGTCTCAGACTTACCATAAGGGGACAAATAACAGAATGTGGTCACCTGACTGTCAGCCCAGTCCTGTTTCCCTGCCTATCTTACCAGCCAACCCGCTGCCCCTAAAGAAACTTCACAGAAACTTGCAAAGGACTTTGGGATACTCAGAAGAAAGTTAATAGCTAAATGTAGAGTTGCTGGATTTTGTAAAGCTGCTGGTAACATTATTTTCAGTTTGCTTTTTAAATTAGTTTGGGAGTTGGTGTTCTTCTTTACATAATTACAAGCTGACAAACATGCTTCTGTATTTTTTTTTAATTAACAGATATTTGTATTCAAGTTCTCCAAATTACATACTGCAGCTTGAGTATTGCAGGACAGCTGCCGTGCTCCAGATGTGGGCAATAACCAGAACATGTTAATGGCAAAATGCAAGAGAAAGAAAGAGGGGAAAGAAGGAAAAGTTAACATATCAGGATGGAGATGAGCAATTTTACTCAACGTGTTTGGATTTTTTTATGGAGATGAATACCTTAGATTCTCCCAAATTTTCAGCTCAGTTCGAACATTTGAGATGACTCTGTCTGGGTCATTCATTGCTGTCATCAAAGGCTCCCCAGCACCTTGTAAAAGCAGATTACACGTGAAATGGCGCACGTGTGAACATTAACAGTGTGCTGGAGAAACTATTCCAATCGCCCCTGCTTACGAGCACCCTATTAAATACACTACGCTCCTCATGTTCTGAGATGGGTAAACTGCCATATTTATTTATTTAGTCCAGTTATAAGACTGCATCCCTTTTTGGCCACTTTATCCCAAGAGTAGGTGCTCTCAGGAGCCCAGCAATCAGCAGCTGTACACAACAGGGCCTTTGAAATGGGAGGGGGCAGGGGCGGAAGATGAAAGTTTCAGTCCCAAGCCTTCCAGCAAGCTTGCTACGTGACTCTGGGAAAAGTGCTGCACTTCTCTGAGACTCAGTTCTCTCATCTATAAAAAAGGGGGTATGATCGAATAACTTGAGGTGCCTTCAGCTCTCACAGGTTATGATTAGACCTGTTTTTGACAATCTCCTCCAGTACAGAAAAACCCTGCCTTATCTGAGTAGGTGCCAGGAAGGAGTAACACTTGAGGCTGTGATGTCCAAGCACCAGTGCTCTGAGGTTCAGCAATCAGGCACCAGGTGCACCGCACAGGCATCTTCTGCTCAGAAGAGGGTGCTCAGGTGCCGATCCAGCCACTTCTAAGCTGTGAAAAGCAGAACGGAGCCAGAAGGGTCCGCAGGTACCTCTGCAGTCAAGGGGAGATTCATTTCATCACTAACTGACCGCTCCCCTGGGCACAGGGAGTGACGAGGTGGGACAGACTGAATACCGGTCTCCCAGGGAAGAGGGGCTCGTCTGCTGGGGAACGTGTCCAGGCAATTCCATGTGCAGGTACTAAGGTGGAGGTAAGCATGGGGTGCCATGGGGACTCAGAGAGAGGGAAAGAAAGTCCCCAGGGAGGTGACGCCCAAGCAGAGTCTGGAAGAATGAGCAGGTGTGAACCAGGGGAAGAGAGAACGACGGTCTTGCCAAGCGGCAGCCATGGGTAGGGTGATGACGGAGCAGGCTGTGCTCAGAGCAGGCCCAGCAACCAGAGAGAAACCCAAGAAATGTCCCCGTGGGCTCATCCTACCCCAGGGAATACGAGCGCAGGACGCGCCAGTGAACTGGGACAGTAGCCATGATGCTCCTTCACACAGCCGATGGCACAAGCTCATCTGCGCAATCTAGCAACGGGACACACCATCCTCACACATGGCTCACTTTGGCCGGTATCTTCAAAGCTGGAGACGGGTACCTTCCAGAACTCTCCTGTTGGGTGGAGGAACGAGGCAGCCTTCCGAGCCTTGTGGTGCCTTCTGTTCTCGCACCTTCTCCCTCCTCCACACTGCGTGGGACCTGCACAGCGCTGGAGCTCAAATACACACATACAACGATTTTGAAGGGCTGGTACTTCCAGAAAAATCAGTGAGGGGAAACACAGTTTTGTACTGATGTGATAATATTAATAGAAGATTCTACCTTAGTTAAGACAACACAGCACAAAAGAAAACCTGGCTGAAATTAGCCGCCTTTTACCCGAGCGACAGCCGAGCTGCCCTGGGTTGACGCTGCCACCCAGGGGCGGAACAGGGAAGTTCATCCTCTCTGCAGCCACACTTCCCCGCGGGATGTCACGCCTTTGAAAAATTCTCTCTTCTTTCAGTTTTTCCCTATTTGTAGCTCAGTTAATTCCACTTCAGACACTCTGTGTTCCATATTTATATCCATTTCCTTTGGATCCTTTTTATTTTCCTTAATTTGAATTTTCTCATGAAGTTTTCTCCTTTTCCTTCCTCTAGCCCTCACATTCTCTTTATTAAACACTAACCCTAACTGTCATAGCTAGGTAAGTATAAGGTTAACTGATTAGCTGTATCAATTAATAGAAACCCACAGGTTTGAAGCAACATTAAAATAACCAGTACCATCAATTTTTAAAACCCTTAAAATGTCCTGATAACCCTCAGAGGGTCCAAAAAAGTCACAAATTGTACCAATATATTGTCATCTAAGGAAATTTATTTTTATTAAGTATCAAATTACAGAACGGTTTTGCTTTTACCTTTGTGTATTCAATTACTGAACTGCTAACAAATTTACTGACGTTGTAAGAGGACTGTTTTCTATTGAATGTAAAATGATAAAAAGATAGCATTTCAACCACATCCCTAGTGCAGTGAAATTCTGTGTACTGGCAAAGGAAACAAGTTTAATTTAAAACACTGTTTTCACGAGAACCTTTTCTGAGTTCCAAATAAGCGACATCTAAGAAACTGCGAAAACACGTGCAAGCTAGGATCTGGGAGGCCCACCTGCTGCCAGGTGTCTGCACAGTGACGGAAGCACCAACAGAAATGCCTCGTGGTGCCACGGCCTTTCCCCCGGCTGCCAGTCTTTCTTACAGCGTGGGAAGGCTCAGCTGGTTTTACGATCTGACATATTAAATAAACATTGCTTTTCCTTTCCCTTTTGACTATTGTTCCCCGCCCACCAGGCACCAGCCTTTGCCTTCCCCACTGTTCTTCACTGTCGTCTCCCTATAAGAAGGGATGCTTATTTAAGTTCTCGACTATTTATGAGTAGAAAGCTTTGTCTACATTTCTGGTGACAAAAATCTGAGAAACGAAATTGAATAAACTTTATGAAAAGTGCAATGTTTTTGAGAGTAAACCATTACTGAAAAATCATCAAGGTATGCTTCTGATTCTTCAGTGAACAGCGGTTGCAGAGGCAACTCATCCAGCGCTCCAGTTTCCCCAGCTATCGCCTGAGAATAATGATCTTTATCTAAAAGATTGTAATCATCACAAATGGCCTGGAAATTCTCGAGAGATAACAGCTAGGTGTGAAAATGAGAAACCACTGGGAGCTGGACAGGCTTTTACGTTCTGCTCTGGGTGTCATCTTCCCAGACTGTCATCCGATCTTTGGTGTCATCCAGTCTCTTTCTTACCGAGTTTTACACCCATAAAAATAGGATCGCAGCACCTTAAGTCAGCAACCCTAGGAGGGGAAGTTACTATAGTAAGGGCTCCGAAAGGAACCACGGAAATTAAAAAAAAAATCACCAGTCTGATTCTCTGCTCTGAGTTCCACCTAAGGTGTTACAAAGGAAGGCACTCGTCGAATGTCAACGTCTCGCACTCAGACTAGCGGAGGGCATCGCAGGCAGTCCTCTGCTGTTGTCTACAGTCCGTCCTGCGAAGCTTGCAGGAGAGGGGCAGGAGAACCTTATTCATTTAAAAAGACTCTAATGATTTGCTTGCAGTGATTTTCCAAATGTGCCTCTTCCGGGTGACTTGGCCTCAGTACACGATACAGACAAGACGACCAGCAACTGAACTCAAGGAGGTAAGAGCAATGTCAGAAAATCCAATCAGTCTAGGATAGACGGATTAATGGTCAAGAATTTACACAGCCCATTCTCCAGTTTATCCTATAAACCCACTGCTGCAGAAGTGACACAGAAGCTTATCTGGTGCCTCTTGTTTGGAAAGTCGAGAACTCCAGATGAGTGAGAGAGCATGACGCTTGGGTGCCTTTTTTGCTGAAAAATATCACAGGGTATTATCAGTCTGTACACCTTCCCTAGACCTGGCGATTGTGCAGACAGGTCTGGCGGAGAGAGGGAGGGAAGGATTACGCACACACACTCCTGCGACACTGAGTCCTCCCAGCGATCACAGTAAAAGCCCAGCAGGTGCGCCTGTGGCGGGTGCTACCCCACAGCAGTAACCCTTCCAACACTGGGGGTAAATTCTTCCCTCTGGAACACAGGCTCCTTCCCACCCTATGTAGAAGCTGAAAAATTCCAGGTCCTGGCTCTCCCAGCCTCCCTTGCAGCTAAAGGGCAGGCCCATGACCTAGTCGCTGCTAATCCCACCTCCTCCAGACCCAGCCTCCAGAACCAGGACAATGAGAAGAGGGTGGGTAGAGACTGCAGCCGGGTCAGCCGTGCTAGACGGCAGGAGCGGGCATTCTGACCAGGGGCTGGGACCCACCTCGGAGTCTGGGTCCTCAGCTCTTCTGGCAATTCTGTGACCTGCCCAATATTCCTTTCCATTCCTATCAACCGCATGGCTTCCGCTGCTTGCCACTAAGGACCCTGACCGACACAGTGCCCACGTGGGCATGCACGCATGCCACATGTATACACACGCCTTCTCTTCTTTCCTTACGTATTCTTCTTTCTTTACCTTGAACAATGTTACATGCAGCTAGCTAAAACGACTGTAGAGGAGTGGGGAAAAAGCCTTTTTTCATTTTCCTCCATCATCCATATAAAAAGTGACAGAAAGAAGGAACAATAAGCTGTCCTGATTGAGGTGATAGTCTTAAATTCCACTCGCCCTTTCACTCAAGCAGGACAGCGGCCAAAGTCAATGGGAATTGTATTTGTATAACGAAGGGCATCGCTGAACCCAGACAGACTAGAGAACAATTTAGCAAACGACTTACTCTACTGCCAACTCTAAGTTTTAAAAAAATGGGGACAGAAATTGAGTCCTGAGGCCAATCTGCATGAGCATGTTAGTCACAGGCCTCTGGCTAATAGGCCGAATGGCTCCGGCAGAGAATTCTGCTTATTTTTGGGTAGGAGAGTCTGTCTAGGGCTTCTGTATCACCAAGATTACCAGCCCCACACTGTCAAGTTCAAGCTGGCTCAACCAACGTTGACTTGGCCTCAGAGGGCACAGTTCAGCGCATGGAGAATCGGCTAAGCACGCACTCCTTCTCTGTGTGAGGGCCGAGGGTCTGCAGGGGTCGGCAGGAACAGGTCAGTGGGCAGATACAGTCAGCTGCTTCTGAGTGAGGCAGAGTTCTGGCTCTGCTGAAATCGTTGTTCAGAGCTTAAGTCTAGACCCATTTCCAGTCCAGATTACACACTATGACAGTGACCCTAAGAAAGTCATTTCACCTCTTTGAAGCTCAATTCACTTGTCTGAAAACTGAGCTATCTGGACCAGTACAACGTAGCAGAAGCAGCATGAATTTAGGAGCTGGGTAAGATCAGGAACTTTAGATCTGTCAGTTACAAGCTTGACGACCCTGGGCAAGAATTCAGCAGCATTTCTATCTTGATGTCTGTACAACAAAGATAATAATACTTTTTCCAGAGTTGGAAGACTTAAGAGTAACGATATATACAAAGTGTGCACTGCACTGCCTGGCAAGGAGCACTCGGTAAATGCCAGCTGCGTTTGCTCATCCGTTCACCGGTATTTATCGGTGCTGCCGCTGTGCTAGATGCCATCTAAGTGCTGGGAATACAGCCACTTACATGGCGGATGATGCCCTTCCCCCATGACACTCACACTTGCCTCCCTGCTGAGAGTGAACTTCGTGTTCTGTGATTCTGGAGCAGAACTAGGGCTCGGGGCCTCTTCGGTCATCCCGGGAGCTGCCTGAGAGCAGGGGCCACGTCTGACTCCGTTTGCTCTCTGCACCGCAGGTGCCCACGCACCTCGGGGTTGAATTAAGTAACACTCAGTGTAAAATGCTGCAGACGCCAGATCCACAGGTCAAACACAAAACGTGCTTCACGTAAAGTGCTTCTGCAGACTTGATCACCTCCCGGTGTTTCAAACGTTCGTTCCTTGCTCTCTTCTACGGTGGCTGTCACCATCTTTCCTCTCCGGTCTCTACCTCTCTGACTCCACTGTTGCTGTGCTGTAGTCAAATAATTTTTCCAGTGACGGTCATTCATCACTTAAGGACAAAGACACGTGCTGAGAAACGTGCCCTCAGGCGACATCGTCATTGTGCGAATGTCCTGGGTGCACCGACACACACCCAGACGGCACAGCCTGCTGCTGACTGAGGACGCACGGTGCAGCCAACTGCCCCTGGGCTGCGACCTGCACAGCACGTCGCTGTACCGACCACTGCAGGCAACTGCAACGCGACGTAGAGGATTTGTGCATTTAAACACAGAGATGGCACGGTAAAAACACGGTGTCATTCGCTCACGGACCACCGTCGTACATGTGGTCTGTCGTTACTGAAATGTCACGATGCAGCACGTGACTGCACTGTATTTTTTAGACCGGGTTTTAAGAATATAGAAAGTCCTGGAGGTCACCTTAGCTAAACCTCTTCTCCAATTCAGCAATCTCCCTTATGCCATCTCTGCCACTGGTACCCAGTCTCCCCAGAAAGACGGCTGTGAACAGCAGGCTGGCCGCCCAACAGGGCCACCTTCCAAGATTTCATTCTTCCAAGATTCTTCTCCTACCCTCTTGTAATTTCATGAAACAAGCATCTGCTGACCACCTACCATGTGCCAGACATCATACCTTAGCTAGAGGTACAGAAGTGAGAACGTGGGTATTCTCACCCTCCAGGAGCTGATGGTTGTAGGGTTGAGGATCTGCTGATTGGGATTCTGTCCTCTCACCCACGTGGGGAGTCTAACTTTTATAACCAAGGACAGTTACGCAGATCTCTTCCAAGTGTTTCTTAAAGTATTGTTCTTAGACCACTGGAATGAGAATCACCTGAGATGTTTGTTCAGCTGCAATTTCCTGGTCTCCTTCTGGGATTAATGAATCAGACTGTCCCTGGATCCAGGCACTGGAATTGCTAGAATCTGCAACTTAACAGAAGGACCACACTTGATTCTCATGCACAATAAAACTGAAGAAATCCTAAGTCTTACCTTTCTTGCCTAAATAAGGCTAAGTTCCTCGACCCTTCCTCGTATTACTAATTCCCAGGTTTTTTTTTTATCACCTCTGAGCCTCCTCCACGTGCCCTAGGGTGTAAATGGCTCTGAAATGTGGCTCTCAGGGTGGAGCACACCCACTCCAGATGTTGTCACATCAGCAGAGGGTACTGTGGGGCTGTTCGTATCTCCAGCATGAGCACAGCGCTTTCTACAAAGGCAGCCAAAGAGTACATTATTTGTGACTGTGTCACGCTGTTAGCTCATAC
Source organism: Avahi laniger (assembly GCA_963575035.1). Taxonomy (NCBI): domain Eukaryota; kingdom Metazoa; phylum Chordata; class Mammalia; order Primates; family Indriidae; genus Avahi; species Avahi laniger. The sequence continues at coordinate 117,117 of CAUYSK010061062.1, forward strand.
TGAGATTTCAATAAAATAATATTCTTTCAGTTAAGACTTTGGAATACACCTGACAGAGGAAGATCTGTTTATCAAATTTATGAATAGTACATCACAAAGGAGAGATAGATTATGAAATTTAATGATATATTTTTTTCTTCAATGAGATATTAGCATGATTTACTCTTAATGAGCCCAAGGTAGCGTCCAGTGACCACGGAGGATTGTCCAAGTGTTCGCGAACCATCACGTTAGTCTTCTGTAGATTTTTTACTGGACATCTATATGAAGTCTACCTGTCCACTGTTTGCAGAACCTACTGTCACTTATTCTTTCACTTTAAAAAACATACGGTGTTTTTTCAGACTCTCCTACTTTCCAATATTTCTTGACTATGATTTGCTCAGAATGGCTCCAGGACCGTATCTTCAATTTGTTTCAGTGTTCTGACAGGTTGATTTCATTGGACCTAGTAATCAGACCTGTTTTAAACATATCATCATCATCATTATAATGATGACTAATTTTTCTATATGCCAGATAATAAGTGTTCCACTTGCAGCATATCTTCTAATCCACACGACACATCTATGACATATATGCTCTTGTCTCTGTTTTTACAGAAGGGTAAACTGGGCACAGAGAGGTTACTCCTGGCAGAGGGTTGTGACTACATGGTGGGCCTGGTGCTTAGTCCTTGGCCTGGTGACTCTAAACCACTGCCTTACACAATCTCTTACTGTCCCATCCCCTGTCCCAGGTTTTAATTCTGTCTCGATCTAGCTTATTCACCCAAATATGAAAGCCATCACAGAAAAGACAGCACAAAAAATTTAGAAGTCCTCTGAAACTGATAGATGCCGTGTTGTCAAGGAGGACTGCCTGTTTATTCTTCCTCTTTCTTGAAACCTAAAAATCTACTGTTTCCTTTTTTCATTTTTTGCAAGCCTTAGCTCATTCTGGGTCTTCAGGTCACCTGGCACCTTTGCAGCTATAGGCCCCTGCTCTTCTCTTGTCCTCGTGCTCTGCCAGGTCCCTCCTTCCACCCTCTGTCCACCTCCTTTTCAAACCTGAGCTCCGTGGAGAGGCATCGGCGCAGCCGCGCAGGTTTCCTTCCCACCAGCATCATCTGTACGGTGCCGGCAGAGTGGGTTGTATTTTTCGAAGCTGCCATCTTTCCTGAGTCACCTTTCCTTTTCATATCATTCTTTTCTACAGACTTTGCCGAGAGGCCTATAGCCTAGGCCTGGCCGTGCCCGGGGTCCTGTTTTCATTACGAATTCATAGGATTAGTTCCCACTTCCTTTCAAGGCTCCCATTACATTAATTCGCTCATTCCTGCATTCTTTCAACACACATTTACTGAATGCCTACCATGCACCTGTCTATTTCACCGAGAGGTTTATGCCTTTTTGGCACGATGCCCAGCACATATTGGGGGTTCAATAAATATTTGTTGAAAAAGTGAAAATTAGTTAGACTTGAGCCCAGAGAGGCAGAGTCCCTCGTTGATTTTTTTCTCCAACATTTTGAGCCATCAAGCTGCCTGTAAGGCAATTAAAAAACATGCCAAGAACCCTGTTTTAGCAGGACTAGCCTTCCAGCCAAGGTCTGAAGAGCTCAAGTTCCCCCTCTGGCTGTGCCTCAGTTATACTCTGGATTAGGAAAGAGTATTCACACCCTGTATGATATGACTCCTGTATGATATGACCACACGGTCAGCTTTCCCCCTCGTAGCCTCACTCAGGTAGGCTGTGTCCCGCCCTCTGGAGCGCGGATTTCGGTACAGCTGTGCTTCCAGTGTGTCTACAGCCGCCTTCCCCAGCACCGAGGCCGTGCAGAAGCGCCTCCCTCCAAGCCTGCGTCTCCAAGCCCCCAGGATAACCGTCAGCACTTTGGGATGTGAGATGCTCGCGCTACTTTAATTTATCGTGATTCACTGCGCATAGGTAATACACACGCAATTCTGTCAGTGTTGCTCCTGTGCCCCTTCTCCAACATTTTCTTTGAAAGTTCACCTCTTCCTCCACTAATATTCTTCCTGTGTCACATGTTGTTCTTTACGGTAGGTGTGTTCTTCATCCTCCCCTTCAAATCTGAGTTAGTTAGGTTTTCTCCACCTTTATGTGTGCGATCTCTGTAACCAACCTGCATTCTTTCCTTTTCACCCCAGTCCCTCGCAGCAATTATGTCCTAAAGGAAACCCCCCGGCAACCTCGCACCGGGCTCTCCCTCTACTCGCCGACAGATCACCGTGTGTACGTTCCCTGGCCAGGGAGCTTCCTGCCCTCTGGTTCTAGGCCCAGCGCATCAACAGCTGGTGCACCTTGGTTCTGGCCACGCCGAGCGCCTCGCAGGTCCCTGAGCGGGCTGCACTCGCCATGCTCCTCGGCTTCAGCACACGTGATCCCCTCTGTTCCCCACCCCAGCCCACCACCTGCCCATTTTCTTAGCTAAATTCACCTCTTCCTTGGAGCTCTGTTTCGGAGGAGGAAGCGCTGTCTGAGCACTGTCCCCAGGACGTGGCGAGGCACCCCTACTGTCTACTCCCATAGAAGTAACTCCACGCTGGCCTCCCCAGGTCCCCACCTTCTGGGCTCCAATCACCAGTTTTCTTATCTGACTTCCCTTCTGTGCCCGGAGCTCCTGGGTGCACTGGGGTATGTTTGCCTTTCTGAAAGTGTGGCAAGTTTTTCAGGGTGTCCTGAGAAAACAACAGGGGTTGCCACAGGTAGGAAACATGATTTCAAGAGGAATAACAGTGAATGTACAACTCTCCAACAAAACTGAACTCCTCAAACACAGTCAAAAGCACAAACTCTCGGACAAGCAGCTATTAAGGACACAGAGTCTGAATTCACCTGGAACAAAAGACCCGTCTATAACCATTACTTATCACCCAGCAAACACTCTCTTTCTGTTCCATTGTCAATGCTTCACAGACCACATCTGCTTTTGGCCAGAGTGGGGAGAGAGAAATGAACAGAAATGAGAGTATGAGTTTCGCTTTATTTATTTATTTTATGTATAAATCAGCTAATGTGTTTAACATTCATATTAAAGTTGTAATCACTTTTGCACACATTAAAATACAAACTAGCACAAGTAATAGGCCTTAAGAACAACATTACAATAGCTATTAACATATAACAACTACCTTATCAACTTACAACATCCCTATAAAATAATAACTGCATCCGGATTGATCTGCGGGAAATTCATTCTCCCGGAGCAGCGGAGCGTGGGGATGGTGAGCGCGGCTGCTCTGTGGCCCACTCAGGGAGGCCGCGCTGGGGGAGCGGAGAGAGAGACACATGGGCACAGAAAGCTCTCGCTCTGATTTTCGCTCTATTGTCCCCTAGAGAGATGACATGGGGCAAACCTCTTAACCTCACTGAGACTCAGTTTCCTCATCTGCAAAACAGAAGTAGGGACACTCATCGTAGTGTTTTTGGGAAGAACCAAATGAGGTCATGGGAAAGGACCTGATCCACGTAGCAGGTGCTTAAGAAATGCTAGTGTCTTTGCAAGACAGCCAGGTGCTCTTAGAGGGGAAAGGTCTGAAGAGGAAAATGCCACCAAGAACCGGACAAGCTGTATAGAATATTGTCCCTTCTGCTCATTTACTTGTTCACGAAACATTTCTTGAGCACTGTCGGAGATGGTCGGATGATACAAAAAAATGTTAAAACATTAGAGTTTCTCTCCTTCTGGGAGTTGCCATTCGGTTGGAAAGATAAGTAAACAATGAGCCAGACAAGACTGAACACAGGACAGGACAGGTCAAGGGAGAAGACAGAACAGCGCGGTTCTGAGCAGGAAGTAGGAAGTAACTTCATGAAGAGCGAACATTTGAGCTATGAAGAATATTTCCATAAATGATGAGGAAAAGGACAATTTTGGCAGAGGGAATAGCATAAGCAAAGACACAAGGGCGTGGTACGTCCAGGGAACGTCAAATATTCTTTTTTTGGCTGAAGCCTGGAGAGCAGAGCCAAGGAGAGACGGACAGACAGGAAGACGGGTGTGGGAGAGACAGCTGGTGCCAGGCTGGAGCGCAGGTGTTAGCGCCAGGGGAAGGTGCTGGGGCTCTGCTTTACAGGCAAAGCGTAGCCACTGGACTTGCCGGGAAGGGGAGGCGTACGTCTGACTTGTATCCCACAAAGATCCAAGTAGTGACAAATGACAATGGTGAAGGATGACTTTGCAAAAAAAGTGAGGAACTTGATAGGATGCTTTAACAGTTTGGGAGAAAATGAGTAGGGCGATGGAAGAGAAAACGGAAAGGAAGTGTAGATACACCTGAAAGACGGTGCAGATGAAAGTGTGTTATGATAAGAGAACTGTAGAAACTGGAAACAGGAGATGCAAAAGAGACTGGTGACTGGAGTTCCGGAGTAGGTACTGGGAATGCTCCGGTGCCCTTTACTGAGATTAGACCACAGCGGGATAAAAGAATAAGTTTAGTTTTCAGAATGTTGTTTTAAAAGAGATCTGGGGGATACATGAGAGCATCATGGGGCAGGAAACTCAAGGACTCACAAGTGTATTGTCACTGTCACTCTTAGAACTAGCCCCAGAATGGGTGCTAGGAGTGTACGTTAGGAACTAACCAAGATTCAGTTAGGACAAAATAAAATAACTTGGGGATCGCTTAGAATTTTGATCCGCGGTACTTTAGCAATGAACGAGGGCTTAGATCTCTATACAATGGATTATTATTAATCCAATTTAAATTGCTACAAAGTACTATTCTTCTATGACTGGTCTAAAAGTTTTGATGCTGAGTTTTAAATATCTGAAGCCTGGTACCATAGGCCCACCTCTTGGGACAACCTGTCACTCTGATTTTCCAGACAAAGGAAGGAAAAGATGTCCAGTTGGGCCACAGAGGGGGCCTTCTTGTTTATTCTGTCTGTTCTATCTCACTCACCCTTAGCCTTTGACCCAGGGCCCAGGCAGGCTGCCGCTGTTAATGCTGGTGAGCCACGGGGACCAGAACCAAGTGACTTCCTAGAGAACCTGAAGAAGGACAGTTGATGGTCTAACTGCCGTTATTCTGAAAGAAAATGACCAGGAACATTACATGTGCCCTAGCTTAGGATTCCAGAGAGAATATAGTCCAGAACCTTCCTGGGTCACTGAGGAGGAGCTACACACACCATTCTGCCTTGCTGAAGTGAGACTCTGCCCCACCACCCACCTCTGCAAGGGAAAGGCAAGTAGGCTTTTCTTACTTTGAGAAAACGTCCTGCCTTTCATGGCACTGCTAAAACCACACATCTGGATGTCCGGGGAGGTGACAGCCACCATGCTCAGGTGGCTTTATTCAGTGTGTGCCCTCCACGCAGTAGGCTTCCTGGGCTTGGTGCCTGGGGACCCAGGGGAGGCCTCAGGGTGCTTCCCAGCCCTACGCCCTCGGGGCCTCTGGTGGCCGTGCCCAGAGGAGCCATCTGAGCTTCTGTACCGCACACTCCCTTGCCAGGGGGGACTCTGCCAGGATGACAGCCTTTAAACGCCTCATTAATATTCAAATCTATTCAAGTCATTTCAATTTGAATTCTACGCATATTATCAGATAGAACAAATGCAAATATATACAAATTCATCCATATGAAGAAATAAATAGGGGAAGCTCTGCATAATGGGATTATAATCATTCTCAGGGCTTATCTCCCTCCTTTAATTCCCCAGAGCTCTGAGGTCCAGAGCCAGCCCTGATGCTTCCAGCAGCAACCAAGCCTTTCCTGGACACAGGTTCTTTGAGGGCTCTGCATTTTATGAACCTATTTAGTGCCGTCATCACTGCCCACTGATCGCTCCTCTCCTGGGCTCTCAAGGTAGCGTTGCGGGGGACTTGTAGGGTGGGTATAGATAGGGGTGGGGCGGCCTCAGGTTCCAAGGGAAGGAGCCTGACACCCTTAAGCCACCTACGGAGTCTTGATGCATCTGGTGGGAAGATGTTGGGGAGGGGGCTAAGCACGCCAATTTCTTAAATCTTCTCTAACCCAAGGGAGACTTCAGAAAACCTTTAAAGCACATTAACTGAATCTCAAGACCTCGGTGATCCCAAGCGGCGTGTGATACTGTGACAGCACACCCTTCCCTTTGCTTCGGCACGTGGTAGCGCACGCGAGCTCATCCTGGAGAGGCCGCCTCCGTTCCCTGCCACACTGTCTCCCCTGGAGCTTCCAGGTGCGACTCTTTTCTAGCCAGATCCTCAGTCAAAAGCCAGAAACTCAACGGTGTACGGAGCCAAGGAGAGAAAAATCAAAGTGCAGGTGGTAAACCTCTCACCCTGCAGCAGATCAAACACAGACACAGAGACCACTTGTCCTTTCCTCTGTGTGGCTGCTGTTTATCTCTATTTCATTTCAATTACTCCAAAGACAGGAGGAGGCTGGTGTACATGGTATTTTAAACAGAGTTCTCATACTCCATGCTAATAAAGCCAAAGTAAATTGTTATTAAGAATCATTTAGTGAGGTTTAACTACAGAATCTAATGGATGTGCCCCCTAATCTCTCTCCCGCGGGACTCAGTGACAGTGGCATCCAGGAGAAGCTCCGCTGACTGCCGTAAGCACAACTCACGCCAAGTCACGAGACAAGGTTATGATAACCATTTCGTACTAGGCACCTTTTATTTAATAGTCGCAAAGTACTTCACTGATATAAATGAGATATAAACGGGGTAGGAGAGTCATTTTCTCCGACAGGCAGACAGAGACGAAGATCTCTCACTCGGAGAGGTAGGATAAGAATGCTTACATCTTCCTGAAAGGGTGGGGTTGCTAGCTTTTGTCTTTGCTCCCTGTGGTAGACAGAACAATGCCCCCCAAAGAGGCCTGTGTCCTAATCTCTGAGTACCTTACCTTGCATGACAAAGGGGATTTGCAGATGGGATTAGGCTGAAGGGCTTGAGGGGGGATTGTCCCGAATGATCTCCCTGAGCCTGATGTAATCACACAGCCCTTACGAGAGGGAGGCAGGAGGACCAGAGTCACCAGCGGGTGACGTGAGGACAGAGGCAGGAGGCTGGAGTGATTGGAGGAGGCGCCAGGCACCAAGGAACGTAGCCGGTCTGCCTCGAGGAGCAGAAAAGGGAAGGAAATGGATTTTTCCCTACAGCCTCCATGAAAAGCCAGACCCAGGACACCTCGACTCCAGCCTGTGAAACCCATTCTAGACTTCTGACCTCCCCAACCAAGCCATTAACTAGTACCTTTGTGCTGTTTAAGTCACTGTCTGTGATAACTTGCTGTCTCCACACTGGGAAATTAGTACAGTGCACATACAGCCCCTCTCAGTGGGGTTCCTCTTCTGAACCAGGAAACCCAGAAAATAATACAAGTAACTGTTTTTTCCACTTCTCTTGAGGACAGTACCTAACTAGTGCCATTCAGATGCACAGAAAATAATTTAATTCCTTGCATATAATGGATGACTTAATTCCCCTGACAAACTCCACTGAGAAAGCTTGCGTCGCCTCACCCTTCTTACCCCTAGAATTCCACCCAGCGTCTTGCCGGGCCAGGAGGCTGAGGGTGCTGGGCAGATCTCTGCTGGCCTCGGCACAGCTCCTCACACCGGGTCTGTCCAACCAGAAGATGGCAACTCCCTCGCCTCTGGACAGCGCCCTCGCAGAGTTTCCAAGCACTCCCCAGAAAGCATTCCCTCTGGAGATGCGTATCAACTTTGTGGGGCAAGCAGGAGACTCTGATTGCCTTTTACGTACCAGGGCCACACACAGAGCCACGCGCCAGGCACGTAGCAGAGCCAGGGCCTCCTCTGAAGCGCCCTCTCAGCACGCGCTCCCTGCGGCAGGACCCGGAGGAAACCTGGGCGCGGGGTGCAAGAACCTGGGCTTGGACGTGGAAGTCCCGGGTTTTCATTTTAACTTTCATTCTCATGACCTGGGTGACCTCACAGAGGCCACTTAGCATAACTTGGTCTCATTTTCCTTATTTCTTAAAGCAAGGATGAGAGTTGATTCAGAAAGGAAGACCACACTGACGGGACAGTGTTCTGGAACCTGTGGAGTGCGATGCAGGTGCAGGGAGGGATCACGCTGCCATCACGCTTTCCCCAGAGAGCACCCGGTGCTCACAGGTGCTCCAGTTGCACAAGGCGATAACAACAACAGAGCACATCCCCAAAAGAGCACTGTCGCGGGCTAGCGAGTGAAACGCGGGCACAGAGTCAGGAATTCTCCACAGTCACTGACGTACTGCGTCCCCTCCCCGTGTGGGAAACACCGGCTGTGTGTGCACGAGGGACCCAAGTCCAACAAAGACACCGCACAGGCAGAGGTCAGCAGGGCCCAGCCCGGCCTTCAGAAGCTCACGGCCTAGAAGGGAAGTGGACAGGACAGGAGCCACTTGGGTACACTGTGACAAGCAGCACAGGGGTTTCCGCAGAGGGCTGTGGAAGGAGGGAGAAAGGGCACTTACGTTAGCTTATGGGGAGGGAGGTTGAGGAAACTTCCACCACAAGACAAAGGAGCTGAGTCTTCAGGGTATAAGTTAACCAGACCAACATGGGGTGAGGGGACAGTCACCCCAGAGGGGCAGAGGGACGGGGGTGTCAGTGCACATTCACTCCGATGGGCACTGGGGCGCGGTCAATGGAACATGCGACCACGCAGAGGAAGGGACCTGTACGCCTCCACATCTGGCGACACGGCCGTCTTTGCCACCATGCGACTGAAGGTTTCACTGAAGAACAAAAACTCTGTAATCTTCTTGTGCGTAAGGAGCGGGCCCTCCGGGTCCCGTCTGGCATGGGGAGAGTCAATGCTGTTGTTTTTGAGCCCTATATGGTCTTGCAATCTCCTGAAGAATAAACTGTCAGCCTCCCACACGTCAGTTTACTCCATCTGTCCCCGTCTCTCTGTCTCTCCTCGCTGGCCCGCACAACCCACCGCTGTGCCTCCTCCCTGCTCCTCTGCCATCGCTGCCCTGCTCGGACATCCGGAACGCGCACAGGTGTGCACAGCGGCCGTGGAGGGGGTGAGGTCCCCTCCCCCTCCTCGCGGCTGCCGGCTGCTGGGCTCCCCAGCTTGTGCGTTCGGGGTCCCTTTGGTGATGTGGGTTGAAGACAGGCCCAGAGGCCTAGTGATGAGAACATTTTTTTATGAATTGAAAAATAAAATGACATTAAGCAGCTGGTAGATCCCAGTTCACCAGGAAGTGAATATCATTGTCTGTGGTCGTATTGACCTTGAAGATTTAAAAAAAAAAACAGAATAAGAATTCTCAGGGTGCATTATTATATACATTCTGAATCTCTTCACTGTACAAAGCAGAAAATCTATCCTTTGTGGACATGAGCATCCCAGGGGTACAGCATCGACTTTAAGATAAACATTTTAAAGCGCAGGTGGAAGGAGATCTGTGGCTGTTCTTAGCTACGGTCCTCCCTGTCCACGCAGACTATCACGCTGCTTCCCTGGTCCGCTGAGGCAGCTCAGGGCTGACGGCCATCCCAAAGGGAGGGCACCTGACGTCTTCCCAGTTCAAGGGAGACGATGACATCAGTGACAGACTGGCGACACTCCCGTGTTCCAAACGGTACGTGTGACCTTATCCTAAGTTTGGTTTCCTGTGCTCAGGCCTGACTGGGAGCCCTGCCTCCACTCTCACTGTCTGCAGGCCGTCCTAAGACGCTGTGACACAGAAACCGTCGGAAGCAGCTCCCATGAGTCACCTTAGCTCCTCTGGTTAGAAACTGCTCTCGAGCACCTCGCAGATGTCCATAGCAGCGTTTGCATGGAAGTGGGGGTGAGGGAACAAGGTGCGGCAGGTAAGAGGCGTGCTATAGAGCACCGCACCGAAGCTCAGTGTGCCCCGGGATCGGCTGGAGTTCCTGTTAACACACAGGGTGCAATGTCAAAGCGCCAGTTTCTGATTTAGAAGGTCTGGGCTAGGGCCCCCCAAACTTGCTTTTCTGACAATTTCCAAAGCGATGCTGATCTGCACACCACACCTGGAGAACCTCTGTGATAGAGAATCCATGAACTCAAACGACAGATGCACCATGTTAAGGTCCTAATACTTCCGCTACATGCAGCAACTACCTGTTGGGAACACGGGAGTCCATGCCTAGGTGTAGGGGGAAATACTGACCCATTAAGCTTCCTTTCCCACTATAATTATGAATGAGAAAGTCTAGTAGATTCTATAAAAGTCTAAAGCCAACAACAAGACTAAGACAATTTACTTTAAAAAATAAAACAGTATGTATACTTTCAAGCATTATTTGGCATGAATTCAGTGATATCGATCTCAGAATATCTGTTGATAATAAGAGAGAAACACATAGTTCCCATTATTTTAGAAGGAAAAAAGGGGTGGGAAGTATTATGTTTTTCTGGATGGTATTTCTTGATTCCGACCAGCTCTATCATTCAGTTGCTTCCCCCTATAAAGTGTGGATTTCTGTCTGAATAGCTCTGCCCTAGTTTGATGAAGAGAAAACCCAAAGCAAAGCTCATGCCCAGAGAAAGGGGCATCCATGTGGCCATGGAGCTCTGGCAAGAGCTGAGCATGCACTGCTGACATGATCCACGTATTCCACCATGGTGCCTGGCCATCGAACGAAAAGAAGGCATCTGGTGTCTCCCACGCAGAGATCTACCTGCCTCACATTCCTCCTCTGTATTCCTGATTCCATCTAAAGGAGCTTTGGAAACTTCGAGGAACTTTCATGTTTTGCTAGTTTATCTTATGTCTATCTTAAACCGGTATTATGATTTTAAGCATGGCTTAGATAGATACATGCCGTCTTCCAAAATGATGTCTGACACAAGGTGAGTTGCACCTGCTGAAGCCAAAGTGAGGAGAATCATAGGCTGAACGGTTCTAGACTCTCCTACATTCTAAGAGGTTTTTTTATTTCTCCCTAATGACTATTATTAATCATTTCAGAACCATGTAATCTCCTGGTATTTTCACTATTCTAGGCTTAAAAAAGGGAGGTGGGCGGATTGTGTGAGCTCAGGAGTTTGAAACCAGCCTGAGCAAGAGCGAGACCCTGTCTCTACCAAAAAGAAAGAAATTAATTGGACAGCTAAAAACATATAGAAAAAATTAGCCGGGCATGGTGGTGCATGCCTGTAGTCCCAGCTACTCGGGAGGCTGAGGCAGTAGGATTGCTTGAGCCCAGGAATGTGAGGTTGCTGTGAGCCAGGCTGACGCCACGGCACTCACTCTAGCCAGGGCAACACAGTGTGACTCTGTCTCAAAAAAAAAAAAAAAAAAAAAAGGACGGGACTGGTGTCCTGGAAGACCTCGTTCTCCCAGCACAGAGCTACCACCAGGCTAACCTCTCCCTAACCAGAGTAGGACTTTTTTTAAAAAATTCACTGGAGAGAACTTAGGTGGTGATGGATTCTTGTTAAGAAATCAGCATTTGGCTTTCAAAATGTTAAGTTGAACTGGAACTGGGTCGTGGAGGGAAAGCGCAGCGGCTGGCCACGTAGGAAAGCTTCTCAAACTCTTACACCGCTTTCGTACTGGGTGAGAGGTTTTCTTCCATTTTTATCAGCTCTTCTTCCCAAACCCTACAAGCTGTCAAGGAGGAGAACCACAGACCAGGGCAGGAGTTCCCGTGGCTTCCTGATAGTCACACAGTTGTCAAGGCACCAGCAGGACTAGAATTCTTCCTGAAGGCACTGGCAGCAGGGGCTTTGGCATCTGCGCACGGGTGCCTGATCGGCAGTTCTGTTCCTTACCGGTCCTACGACCTTCGGGCAAGTTACAGACTCCGTCCGCCTGAGCCTGGGTAGTTTTCATCAGCGAATGGCTATCAGCAACCCCTGCTTTAGCAGGTTGCTCTGGGATTGAACGAGGGCGTGCACGCAAAGCTCAGCCAAAGGCCCCCGGGCCTCAGTAACATCTCCCCACGGCTGGTCCCAACGCAGCGACCACAGGCTGCATGGCAGAGAGAGAAATGTGATGAGGCCAGCGGACAGAGACCATCACAAGTTTTGATTTTTTTCTCACCACTCCCCTCCCTCTCTAGTTCAGCTTTCTATGAAGGGATCCCAAAACACCAATGAAGGGCTGGGTGAAAGGAGAGAGGCGGGACAAATCAAGGGGCCAGGAGGGCGGCAGGGCTGAGGGCGCGTATCTTGCTGGTACAGCATCTTTAGTTTGGGGAGGAGCTCAGTCCCTATCACTGTTAGCAGATTCTCAAACTGTGCAGCTCCGCTTTTCCTCTTTGACCCCTGTAGCATCAAATCTGCAGGTTGAAACAGGTTTTGCGAACCTTATGCAAAGAGTTTGCTCTCTAACTTGAGATGCTGGAGAAGTCAGCTGCCACTTGCCAGGAGGACTACGGGCAGCCCTGCCTTCTCCCCACTGCACCGCCCCTCCAGGAGCAGGGACAGCGTACGGAGGAGCTGGGCAGTGGCAGCTCGCTCCAGAGAAAGCGGCAGGGACTCCCACGGCGAGGGGGGTGAAGGAAGCCGCCTGGGTTTGAGCGAACCTTACGGAATATCCCACTCAGGCCACACGACAAGGCCCGGGGCTCACCCCTCCTTCCACTGTTAGTTTACGCTGCCCAGATCAACTCCGGGTCTGGATACTTCTCACTCCCAACTCTCAGCAGGTAGAAGAGGCCAGCGGCCACGCCCTGGGGATGCAGGAAGCCGCCTGGCGAGGAGGATGCGCTTTCCCAGGCCAGGCTCCCGGCGGACGTTAGTGATTCCGTCCCGGGACAGCGCGGGCGGCACCGACGGCCTGCCCGCGGAGCAGGAATAATGAGGCCTCATTTTAGCATCTGTTCTGCTTTTCCGGTAGGCAAGGGGACGGCAGCCGCACCGCCCGCCGGTGAGGGTCCCGGCACGGGCCTGGGGGAATGCTGGGGGACGGCTCAGCCCGCCCCGGGCCATTCCGCCGCACAGCCCGCAGAAGCTGCCTGGGGCCGCCGCCCCGAACGCCGCCCTCGGCCCCACGGGCGAGGGGAGCCGCCGCCCCGCCCCGCCGCGGCGCGCCCCGGGCTTTGCGAGCGCCGCTGCTGCCACCGCCAGGCCGGCCTGGGAACTGCAGGCTCCTCGCCGCGCGGGAAGGGGCAGGTCCTCCGCCCTCCGAGGTGCCCTCGCTCAGGTGCAGCGAGGCCGGTCCCCGAAGACGTGGAAGCTGCTGTGAGCGTGGGGCGGACCCCGACGTCCTCCTCAAGACACAGGAAAGCGCAGGGCCCTGGGATATAGGGAACAGAGCCACTGCGGGATTAACTGGGGTTTTCCTTTCCTTGCCGCAAGGGCTGGGAGGCAGGGACGGATGGCAGGTGATCTCTGAGTGGCACCTGGAAGAGCAGGCTCCCGTCACCTGAACGCTGGCACTAACGACGAGCCCGGCTCCAGTGTGACTCTGAAGCTGTCATCGCTCCCAGCATCGCCAAGGGTGACAGGTGGCCTGTCACACTGTACCACAGCAGAGTCACCTGTGACATTTGCAGGTGACTGACAGAAATGGGCACTGACATGCATTAAGGAACAGAAGGACACGACGGTTTCTGGTGAAGCGGAGCAGTGGGCGCCTTGCCAGAGGATGTTTCTCTTGGCAGTGTCCCTGACCCAGCGGGCATTTGAGGCCTTCCGGAGAGGAGCAGCTTCCCGCCGGCGCGAGCACACTTCGCACGCTCCGGTTCTTCCTCTGCCTCCTGCCAGGGCCCTGCCAGCCTCTCTGCACAGGCTGCGCAAGCACCGCTTCCTTCTCCTCGCACTGCGCCTCCTGTTTCATTCCAGTATTGCAACTTTACTGACAGCCGAACCTGCGCCCGAGAGCGCTGGGCCAGGGGTGACAAAAGATGTGGATATTTTAATCGACCAATTAAGAGAAGAAAAGCCCCTCCCCTTGCTTCCTTGTTTTCTTATTTTTTGTCAGAACAGCCACAAAAGGAGCTAGTCAGGTCGCACCTCCTACAGTACTCTTCAGCCCAAGAGCCTGCTACTTTCCCCGCCAGCACGGCCTGCGAACCTCACACCCTCTGGATAAAGCTGAACGCCAGGAAGATGAAGGAACCAACTCAGAAGGAATCTGGAATCAAAAGGACATAGAGCTACAATGCTGGGTTGCTGTTCACATGTCCGTTCTAGGACTCGGCTCCCTGATCTTTACAGGAAACCCCTAAAATCTTTCTCTATGTCTAGACACTGAGGATTCCCACACACTACAACAGGATTTGTCTTACACCACAGCTCAGGATCACTGCATGCATTTTCTGGTGTTGATCTGGAGCAGCTGGATCTGCCAGCACCTGGAGGAGCATCAGGCACATGGAAAAGTAAGCCCTACTGAGAATGACTGTGGTCATTCGCATTTGGCACCCTCTCTGGGGGTGTGACAGCAATAACACCACCTCTCACTGTCACAGGTCCTCAAAGCCACTCTGCAACCTGTGGAGCTTTATACAAATGCTAATTATCGCCACAACCATCACCATAAGAACACAATTATTGTCAGGATCACCATCAACACCAACAACCAAAAGAATTTGCCAGGCACCTACAAGAAAATGTGCTGGCAAAGAGATCTATAACATATCATCTACCCTCTAGAAATGCATCATGCAAAATAAATAGATTGTTGCTAAGAGATAATATTCAGGGAATCTCAAAGTTGGAGGGATTTTAGACGTCATCCAGTCTGCTCCCAAACCCCTTCCTTAGGAATTGGCTCCTACCTTCCTGATGGCTCAAATGAGACCTACATATGCACAGTCTTGGAAATGACACTGTTTTCCTGCAGAGCAATTGAGGTTTCTGCTTCGCCACCAAGCTTGTCCTGCCAGCCCCCGCCAATCCCTGAGAAGAACAGGCCAACGTATGGAACACATGGTAGATCTGATGGCATTCTCTACTCCTCAGTGAAAGGTTACTCAGTGCTGGAGACTTCTGAGAACACTTCTAACACCTTCTGAGTAGAATCATTTAACTTGCAACCTTTGGTTTCCCCAAAGCCAGTAACTCTTGCGAACAAGAAAGATGTCATCAGCGAAACGTCCCTGTCCCCATGTCCCCTTTCGGCTTACCACTCACCCTCAATGTCAGGCAGCCCCATCTCTGGCTGCCTTCAAGGGGCCCCAGAAACTAGCAAATCCCATTCCTCCATGTATTTCACCCGCCTGCAGCCCAGTGTGTGGTCAGCAAGCCTGTTTCTGCGCACTGTGTTCTCTTCCACACTCTTTAGCCAACACATCGCTCTTTAGCATTCACCTAACTTCCATCCTCCTCGGCCTGCCCTCTGGAATGCAGACCAACCATTAAGGTCAGTTGCCCCACAACTTATTCTCCTGCTCACTTTCCCACCCCTTTAAACAACAGCTATGAGGGAAGATGAGCTGGAAAGAGTGCGTCTATTTCCATTCAGTTCTACATATTTTTAGCCTCATGTCAAACATAAGCACCACCAAGAGGTAAAAATAACATGTTGATCCCTGAACCCATGATACAGAGAGGACTACAGACCCACAGGCTGCTAACAATATCTTTAAAGTGTTGAGTTAATTCTGTCAATCCATCCTCAAAAGATTGATCATGGTACTCACGACTGCTCGCAAGCTCACCCTCCCCTTCCCAAGCTGCTTCTCCCTCTTCCTGACACTTTCCAGCCGCCCACACTACCTGTTGCTTTTGAGCGTGTCGTATTCTGCTCTGCCTTCCTGCTCTTGCACACACTGTAAGGTACAACCTGGAGCACTCTCTACATGCTTCGTCTGGAGAACACGTAGGCAGCCTTAAAAATCAAGCACAAATGTCACCTCCCCCATGCAGCCTTTTCTGATGCCCTTGGCTAATACAGCTGTTCTCTGAACCCATCATCTTGTAACCTTAGTTGAAGTGTCCCCAAGCAGACTGCGAGCTCTGGGGCAGAAACACGGCCTCCATCACCTTTGCATCAAAAGCCCCTGCACGGTGCCTACCACAGGGGAGGCCCTCAGTGAGTGCTGGCTGTTCGGCCAAGGGCTGAGCTTTGGTGTCATAAAATGCTATTTGATCACAAAAGAAGAAGTAGTAACCGGCCCGCTGAGACACCAGACTGCATGGAGCCCCTGGGGAAAAAAGTGTGGAATAGTGACGGTGATGTTTGTTTGTCATTCCTGAAACTCTTGGCATTGGATATCAAATTCCAGTCTTCGAGGCACATGTTAGAAAGAATCTGAACTTATGACAACCGTCCAGGAATACAGGCCAAGCGAGCAGACCATCTAGATAATTCGCCCTGATATGCCACATCCTTTCTAATACTGAAACATGTAGGCCATTGCAATTTTTGTCTCAATTATCTGAAAAATGGCCTCAGGTAAATCTATTTTGCTTTGCCTATGAGGATACGAGCACCAGCCAGAGATTAAGGTGAAAACGTACCTCTCATTTTGGGAAAGTGGCTGGTTTGCTCTAAGTTCTAGCGACATACTGTGCTTTAGCAATAAGAGGGTGTGTGTGTGTGTGTGTGTAGAGCAGGCGCGTCAGGAGGGCATGGTGAGGTTTCCCGATGTCAGGGAGAACCTCCTCAGGGAAGGCATGCAGGAGGTGTCTATGTCTGGGCACTCCTTTGCTGTTGTTTCCAGGGAGGAGAGGGGTGGCTCTTCCCTCCCCAGGATAACTCTGCACCAGGCAGGGTTCACCCAGGCAGGCCTCTATTTCCATGACTTTAACTTGTTACCAAGTGCACCCAGGGAGAGCTGACATTTATTTAATGCTCATGGTGGTGTTGACTGTGTACTCACTGAAACATTGTATGCTTACGGAAGACATTTGTTTCCAAGCAGCTTATGCTAAATTGCAGTGATATAAAGGAAACACTTATCCAATATTGACATTTACTGACTCCTAGAAGTATACAGCCAGAACATGCATTTTTACCATTGAGAGAAGAGGAAATAAAAGCCTAATGGTGAATCCCTAGCTCCTTCAGTGGATTAGGAGTCGAAAGTGAATCAAAGTTAATGTTAAATAAGGAGAGAGTCACGGCAAGGCCCTCAGCCGTCTTCTGATCCTTAGCTGTGTGGCACAGTGTGGCTTCCGAGAGAGGGTGAAAGGCTGAGGCTCTTCCATGCCTACGAAAAAGCTCTGGCAGGCAGAGGGATGCAGCATTCCTTGCCTGACTGTGAGAAAAGTATTCCAATGATATATAAGGTATCTCTATTCTTTTTCTTTTTTTTTTCTTGAGACAGGGTTTCACTCTGTCACCCAGGCTAGAGTGCCATGGCATCATCATAGCTCACTGCATCCTCAAACTCCTGGGTCGAAGCCATCCTCCTGCCTCAGCCTCCCGAGTAGCTGGAACTACAGGTGCACGCCACCACACCCAGCTAATTTTTCTAGTTTTTAGAGGGACAGGGTCTCAAACGCCTGGCCTCAAGCGATCCTCCTGCCTTGGCCTCCCAAAGTACCACTGTGCCCGGCGAGGTATCTACACTCTGACTCGACGTGCACACCTAACTGGGTAAATTCTGGCTTTCCCCTGAGGAGAAGACGACGATACGCAATGACATGGAACAGCACTGAGTCTCGATGCAGCTCATTCTCCCATCATTCTCCTAAGTGGAAATAAAATCCACTCTATGTGGAATACAGGGCGAAGCTATTCCAACGTGGGCACAGGCTGCTCTGCTCCTCACTCCCTCTGGACGGCTGCGATGGGATGTGAACCCCAGGGGAACAGATAGCCCCTGGGGCAGCAGCTCCAGTTGATCCCCATCCCACAAATGCTGGGGTGTCCGCTGGCCTGGTGAACACCGAGGCTCCCATCACTCTGCTGCAAGAACCAGCACGGAAGTCAGGTCGCTGCGGTGGTGAGGGTTCAAGGGTGCCTCCCAGCACACTCGCCACCTCCTGCCCTTCTCGACGGGGAATTAGAACAGGATGAGTTTCCATGTCTTGACTGCCCCTGACAAAAAATCCTGTGCTGGTTTGTCACCTAAAAGTCATCTCGACACCTTACGAAGATAAGGACTGTAGCTGAAGAATATGCCTGTGCCCACCCCCCCCACACACCAGGGCCCTCCCGCCAGCACTCATGGCCTCCCCCCACTCCTCCATCACAGGCAATTTTCTTCTCCTCATTCATGTTTCCAAAACAGTTTATCTTTTTATCTCCTCGGAAGAAAAGTACTCTGCAAATCAGAGGTATCATTAGTATTGTTATTATTTTGCTATTGAAATCTCTTGAATTCACTCTGGATTATTTCATATGCTTTTTTGGGTCTGCAATATAATGCTGCCTAAGTCACCCCCACTGGGCTGAACAAAAAAGAAAAATTACATCTTTGGGGGCCAATCTCCTGCTCCACCCCATCTCCTGCTGGCCCTGGCTTCCACCAACACAGGCCCACGCCAGGCAGGGCCGCTCCTCGGTGCCATGCCTAGCTCGCTGCTGCATGTTCCAAGCCGGATGCGCCTCTGTACTCCCAAGGGGGGTGCCATCGTACCCTCTCAGAGCAGTGTGAAGGTCTTGACCCCACCCCACATCCCTCCACCCCCCGGGGAGTTTCTTTTCCATCCTCAATGGGTCTGGCTGGCAACTCAGGACTCCCCACTGGGCAGCAGACACTGCAGCCACCCCCATCCCCAACAGGCACGTCCCAGTTCCCCCACGGAGAAGATCTGTTAAAGAAGTGGTCCCACACCCTTGGCAGCTGCGCATTGGCCTTCCGGGACAAAAGAACTTATTCTTCTTCTTCCTCTAGACAAGACGTCATAACACTTAGCGTGCTGGTAGGAGGGAGAATCACACTTATTACTTGCCTTGTCTTTTGTTATGTGACATTTCTGGGCAAGGGTCAATGTTTCCAAAGTTGCTGTTCACTCCCAATTTCCTTTCTGGGTGCCTCCTCTTCCTGTTCCCCCTGTGATCCCTCATTGTTACGCCTTCTCTGCTGTGCTCCTCTTCTCTTCTGACTCCCCTCTCCCCACCCCAAGAGTGCTCCTTGCAAGCAAAGCCTTTGCAGTGGCTCCTTCCTTTCCACGCTGCTTGTCATCCCCAGGGCCCTTCCCCCAGGCCAGCTCTCTACACTCATTGTTTACCCTCCTGTCTGCTAGATGCTTTTCCATTCCCTGGGAGATTCAGGTCACCATGATCCCCTGCCCTCTGGCAGCCACCTGAGAGCCCCTTTTGGTGTTTCCTACCATTCAGGAGAGCAAGTGGGCTGCTGAGATTCTTCCCAACAGGGAGAAGGCACCATGAATTAATCCTTAGCTCAGGGATGTCATTAACAGGCAAATGCACTTTTTCACTTTCACCCAACGCCTTCAGAGCAGCATGGTACACGTGCAAAACCAACAGAGATCTGGGTTCAGCACAGTTAGTACTCTGGAACCAGAGAGTCACTAGGTAGGACAGGATGCTCTGGGAATGCCAGAGCAAGGTGTCAGGGAGCGGGGTAGAGAACACCCTTCTCAAGAGCATCTGAAGTAGAAGGCACCACGTTTGTACCTCTGCCCCTTCCCCAACTGTCTCAGAACTAGAGATCTGATGGAAGGCAGGAGTCGTCATTCCTGCCAAGACATCATTCTCCCAAAGCTACCTAAGATGTGCACGCGCAGGCTGGATGAGATGGGACGTGAAGATTAAGAAGGGCATGGGAGGAAATAGTTGTGGCTGAACTGAAATGACAGAGAGAAAAAAATATAGCAAGTTCTAAGTTTATGGATGACAAGAGAATCGATTCTTTTTCACCCAGGGGCAGAACATGCCTTTTCTCTGCAGGAGGCAAATTGTGCTGTGACATTATCCCTCTCTGTACCAAGCACGACGACACCCACAGCTGGGGGAGAGGCATCCCCAGCAAGAGACCCACAAACAGCACACACGGCAGCTCCCGTCCTCTTGTTGGGAGCCCGCCCAGGGACACTGGCAGGGCAGAAATGGAGGAATGTCATTTAGCCTTTCTACTGCCACCTTTGGAAATATAAAGAAATATTTGATCTCAACCCACATGAAAAGCCCAAACTTTAAAAGAATAGGAACACAGCACATTACTGACATTAATTATACATTAATTTCTGCTCTTTCTCTAAAGGGTTATGAAAAAAAAAATAATAAAGGTGACTAGGCCGGGCACGGTAGCACATGCTTATAATCCTAGCACTTAGGGAGGCCGAGGCGAGAGGATTGCTTGAGCCCAGGGGTTTGAGAACAGCCTGAGCAACATGGTGAGACCCCAGCTCTCCAAAAAAAAAAAAAAAGTAAAGATGAATAAATATTTGACAAATTAGGAGTGAAAGGGTGGTGCAAATGAACTTTAAGAGTTTACCTGCATTTTTTGCTATTAAAGTCTCCAGAGCACTGTTTGGAGCATTTCCTCCACACGGGGACTAAGACACTAGGAGCAGGGAGCTTGGGAACAGCGTTCCCAGAAACTCCAAAATGACATGCAGATTCCCACTGTGAGGGGTGTTGGGTAGCAGATGGCCATGTCACCGGAGTTCCAGATAAAGCCCTAGAAAGAACTGGACATTTGTTTTCCCTGAGTGAAAAGCCATCCCCAAGTCTCTGTGCACGGCCCTGGAAGGCATCCCAAGGGCAACAGCATGCAGGAGGCAGGGGTCAGGCCAGTGGCTCTGTGGGGGACGCTGGGTGGGGAGCAACCTCTGTCTTGCATCAGGGGGGTCATAGCAGGTACCATCTAGAGCCATGCAGGCTAGAGCTCTTGTGACCTGCTAGAAGTGGACATGCTCTATCCACTAACTGGAATGTGTGGCACTTGGTGGAGGTGAGGCACAGTATGCGAGCTAAGCATATATGTGAAGATGGTCAGATAGAATCCTCTGGGGATTCACAATGCTCAAAACAACCTCTGCATTAAAAAAAAAAAAGTGCACGGACCAAGTCAAAAGATACCAGTATCATATCTCAACAAAGTCCTCCAAGCATCTTCCCTCTTGACCGCCTGACCCTTAATTCCTATAGTCAGATGCTGTCTCTTCAAGAGACCTACAGTGTTCGGTGGTGCACGTATTCTGACTGACTATATCCACTTTGGTCTCACAGTGTTTCTTTAGACCTGCTTTGGAGTCCCGTGGACTAGGCATCTACTATTTGGTAGGGTGGGCAGTGCCAGCCAAGCTCAGAGTACTCTGGAAAAACAAGGCACTATGAGTTGCATGATGCCGTGGTTTCTTCCTAATGCCCTCAGGGCTAAGGGTAGATGAAACAGAGCATTTAACCTCCATAGGTAAATATTTAAAGATTCATATGAGGCAGTCAAGAAACAGCTCTGCACTGAGAAAGGAATAAGCAAAGTAGAAGATACACTGTAATGATTCAGACAGCCAGGGAAGCACTGAGACTCCTATGGGCTTCTTATGCCAATCTGGATAAGAATCACCGATCAGGCTTCTAGAGCACAAGACCGATTACAACATGCGATGGTCCCCAGCAAATGTGTGTGTGGGGGGGATTGGAAGATTCCCTCCTTCTCTCGGGGATTTTACATACAACTTTCTGAATGAATTGGTGAGAAGCAACGGAGAATGGGAGTGAGAGTGAGTGTGTGTGTGTGTGTGTGTGTGTGTGCGCGCGCGCGCGCCCCGTAAGCAAGCACACACACATCCAAGAAAGAGGTAATCCCATGAAATGGCAATAAAACTGAACCTGTCTCCACACCAGTGTTCAGAGATAGTTCTTATTCATTTGGCCTGAAAACTCTGGGGAAGGCAATTTATCTTCCTGCTGCTGTGGGGAGCCCTGGTGAGAAGCACACAACCACATGAATACGTGAGCGTGTGTGTGTGAACACATCAGCATTATACACAGACGGGCACACACACACGCGTGCGGAGGAGGGGTCCCTCAGGTTTAATCAGGGGGGTCGAAAGCAAAGTCTAAACCGCACAGATGAGGAGCAAGTCCGCAGCGGCCACGGCACCAGAGGAGGAGCCGACGAAGGCGGCCAGGTGTCTGCTCGCACTCTGCTTCTCCCTGCCAGGGGAGGCCTGGGACCTGCCGTTCGCCTGCAACGCCAGCCACCCACGGAGGGCTCTGCTTTCTTGAAAACTTTACCCTTCATTAATCAACAGATGGACGTGCTCTGTTGCGGGTTTTTCTGAGAGAGTCCTGTCCCTCTAGGAGCTGGGCTGGCTGGCACAAATGCTGCCTCAGATGGCAGAGGTGGCACTGGCATTCCAAAAGAGTGGGAAGGCACCGAGATATACTTGTCCCCTTCAAACTCAATTCCACAGGTGACTTTTGATGCCTTTGGCTAAATGGGTACTCCCAATCCTGTCGAATATCCGCCCCACCGCCACCACCAGCCCCACAGCCCCCAGTGGCAGGGAGCCCAGAGGTGGCAAAGTTCTTTCCGGAGAGTGCACCCGCTTGCTTCCCTGCCCTACCAGGCTGCAGAAAGGAAACAGTCAGCACCAGGGGCGAAATCTCATTTTATACACTGAATCCAGTGCTGTGTAGGATTCAGAATTCAACCTCGTTCAGGGAACTCCACGCCGTTCAATGCAACTCTTTACAAGCTTTGCCCGACCACTGCAAATTGCCCCCACAGTACGTTCTGTAATTGCAGCCCCTTTGGCAACCGTGCAAACCACACACATTCGCTTCTGAATACACTCATGCAAGTCAGACCTTGTTCAAGCTGAAATATCCACCTAAACAAAGCTCTCCTTCCCTGCCCTCTCCTTCCTCACCCGGGTTGGAAGGAAAGAGGTGCCCAGAAGTTCAGAGTGGCACAGCCACAAAGACACTACCTAATTATCATACCGGGAGCATAAAGAACTCATTTGCATTGGAGAGTTCGAGCTGGATATTGACAAGCAGAGGAGAAAGTCATCCTCTCCCCTCCCATACCCCTTCCTTCCAAAGGCAGATAAACAGTACCATTTTGTTGTATTTGCAAAGGCGGAGAGGCAATGCCAGGGCATCTCAGCCGGGCACCCAGAGACGCAGGGACCAGCCGAGGTCCTGCAAAGCCAGCCACATTCCTGCCCACAGCCTCCGCGCCCTGACAGCCCCGCACTCTCCTCCAAGTCCAGCGGCGCCTCAGTCCTACCTTGGCTGAAGAGGAAGAAGCAGATGAGGAGCAGGTCTAGCTGGAAAGGTCTCATTCCTCAGCGCAGGAGGGAAAGCCGTGGCAACTTGGGTGTGCAGTTAGTTCTCCTCGCGCTCGCTCACGGAGCTCAGCCTCCGCCGGTCCCCTCAGGTCCGCGCCGCCTACGTTCCTGTCTGTCCCTCGGGTGGCCGCCGTCTCCTGTGCCTCTGGACTCTGCAGCCGCCGGTTTAGCCGCCTAGGGAAGCCGGACTGTCAGCAACGTCCCCACTCCCGCTCGGAGCAGATCCATTCTCCGGCTCTTGGCATCCCAGGCACACGGCTTCCTCCGGCGGGCTCCTCCCACAGCCAGGCAGCGAGCGAGTGACGAGTGGCAGAAGAGCTCCTTTCACCGAAGCTGGGGCGAGGGGAGAGGGAGGGGAAACAGGTCATAATTAAAGAGGAAACACTTGGAAAAGGAGATCTATGCAGAACAGACGGGGAAGGCTGCGTTCTTTCTTTTCCCTAAATGGGGAGAAATTCAGCCTCTGTCACCATTATTGACCAAAAAGCATCTTGAGCACAGAGCGGAGCTCCTTTTTGTCCACACGATGTAATGTTGTTAGCGGGAGTGAAGTTAAGGGTGACTACATGCGTGCATAGGCATGGAGACACGCATGCACTGCCTTTGCACAGGGGACTAGAAACCAGGCTGAAATGGAGCCAGGCAGAGGCAGGAGGGGAGGGCTTCTCTCCCCAGGAAGGACTTGGCCAGCGTGTGCAGCAGGAGGCTCTGAGCTGGAGAAGAGACTAGCGTGCTTTGCATTTTTGAGACTTTCCTAGGGGGGCAGGTAACAAAACCTAAATGTGTGCTTCTGAGTTTGCTGAGCAGTGCTCCCAGAAAGCAAAATGCAGGAACTAGAGGGAAACCAAGTATGTCTGTGACACATGCCCGTTTATTATTGTTATGCAGGCTGTGCCTTTCCTAACAAGGACAGGGGAGCAGCCTGTCTTTGCATTTGAAGCCGCTCCTCTAATGAGCGCTCCATCACTCCGTGTGTCTCTCTTTTCCAAGAGGTGCTGTGAGTCTGATTGCGAAGGAGAGGCCAAGGTCATAAGCAACTGCCTGCTAAGAACCTTCAGGTCTTTTACCTGTCATGGAATCCACACTCATATCAAACTCTATTTCCTCCACGATATCACCATGAATGTATCTGAGTCTATTTACTTGACAGACATTTAGGCATGCTTGGTATAAGCAGGTCTCGGCAGGAAATAAAATAATAGGCACAGGCTGAGCCTTCAGGAGCTAGTAATCTAGAGTGCAAGCGGAGTGTGCACACAAGACACAAAGTATAAGGACGTTACAAAACAACACATAAAAATGTGCAGAGTTATACAGAGTGTGGGAAGGGGAGGTAAGGAGTGAGGAGAAGAAAATGAAAGACAACATTCGATTCTAAAATCAATCATCATTTCCTGGTCTTTGGGAAACTCTCAGCCTTTCCTCCACCAGGATCACACATTTGGGGGACTTTGCTGACTATGAGGCACATTCCAACTTCAGTTAACTTCAAATAACTACCCCACAGTATTTATGAAGAAAGAAAGAAAGAAGTCAGCACGTGGAGAAGTGTTTGCTGGCAGGAGCTGACACTTGGTAGTTGACATCAAAGATCTATGAATTAGTAGGTATTTGCTTTGCTAACGTTCCTATTCTTAATAGTTGATTTAACTGTATCCCTTAGAGGCTGTTAAACATATCAAAGGGACATTGTGAGCAAGCCTTATGGGGGAAAAAAGAAATGTAGAAAAAGAAATGCTGAGCTACAGAAATTACAGGACACAAAAGAGGCAACTCATCAACTAAATTAACAAACAAGGTATAAAAGCAAAGTGTCAGCACAGCCCTAGTCCATTAGCTTGGTCTAGCAGATAATGCAATGAAACAGAAGGGAGAAATCAGAAACACACTTAAGGTAAATGACAATTTTAAATAGCATATGCCAAATAACATATTAAGACTGAAAATATGGTTATGCACGGTGCTATAACCTTAGCAGTAGCTTTCCATTAAATCTGCAAGGGGTGGGGAGACCTTAAATGGTCTGGGTAGCTTTCCTAAGGCCAAGACTTGCAGTGAATAAGATTAATATTAGAATGTAGATCCTTTATCAATTGTTGCAACATTTAATGTTTTAATTAGAGATTTATCCTTTAAGCTGTTGTTTAATTTTGATTGCTAATTCCTAAACGGCGGGCCCAGATTTGCTTAATTCAGCCCCCAGGGGAAGCATCAAAACCAGGGCCAGGAGGCAAGTGAAGTGTGCGGTTATCGGGCACACGTGCACACTCGCTCTCGGAAAGAAGAGAGGGGAGTGGGAGTTCCAGGTTGGAAGGACCTTGTTTGGCTCTCCCGCTGGTCCCCAAGACTGGCCTCAGGACTGCCAAAGCAGCTCCGGTCCCGCCAGCGCCAGCGGGGCCGGTTCCCTTCCCCGCCCCTGTCCACCCCTCCCCTCCGCCCCTCCCCGCAGCCTCCTCTCGGGCGGAAAGAAGAAAGCTTGGATTAGGGGGTGAGCTGCCCGCCTCTAAAAGGACCGGGAGGCAGTTCACCTGAGTGCCGGAAAACCCACCGCAACCTCGGCAGCCACCACGTGAGGAGAACGCCAGCGGTACCCGACGGCGGCCCGCTCACCTCCGGCGGCGCTCGGCGGCCCTCCCTGCGCGACGCCACCTGCCGCGGGAGCCTGGCGGGTCCCGCACCTGCGAGCGCCGCGAGGGCGCCGGCCGCGCGGCCCGGGCGGAAGCCTCGGCGTCTGGGGCGGCGCGGGGCACGGGGCTCCGGGCAGGGCGGTGGGGTGGCCGCCCGAAGGAGACAGACGGCGGAAAGCCAGCAACCTGGAAACCGCCGAATCCCGGCTTCCGCACATCCAGGCGCCAGGTCCGCCGCGCGAGCCGCGTCCTCGCCAGCAGGTGGCATCCTCCCGGCGTTTCCTCGCCCGCGCGTCGCGTGCGCCCCGGCCCTTCCGGCCTTCAGAGCCGCGGGCCGTGTCCTTTGACCCCGACCCAGCCCACCCGGGGCGGGACGAGAAGTTCCGGAGGGGCCGGGCTCCCCCAGACAGCGTCCGAGCCGGCTCCCTGGCACCGACTGGCCACCGGCGTTTTCTGCGCTCCGGGACGGAGCGAGGTGCAGGTTCTGGGCCCGGCGTGGGCGGGGGTCCTGCTGCTGGCGCCCTGAGAACAGACCTCTCGTCGCTGCTTTCTCCTCATCTTCGTGGCTTCCGGTCCAATGTCTGAAACATTCATTTATTATTCCCTCGGTTTGTGCATGGCCTGTTTTGGGTATTTAAAGACAGGTAGAATGAAATGGCGAATTCGTGTTCTCGGAAAGTTTGTCTTCTAGTCGAGGAGAGGTATGCACAGGTGCACATGCGGAAAACAATTTATAAAACATCTCACTGGCCTTTTAATAGGAGAAGTTGACCTGGAACTCATGTGTCAGGGCCCGGCCTTTCCAGACCGGTCCTTCCAGTTGGCTCCCTGAGGCCCTGC
Organism: Avahi laniger; assembly: GCA_963575035.1. Taxonomy (NCBI): domain Eukaryota; kingdom Metazoa; phylum Chordata; class Mammalia; order Primates; family Indriidae; genus Avahi; species Avahi laniger. The sequence goes on from CAUYSK010061062.1 coordinate 143,633, forward strand.
AGGAAGCCGCTGGCTGAGATGTGCTCTGGGGCCCGCCTCTAGCCCCATGTCCCTGTGCCCTGTCCTCCTCCTGGGCTCATGCTGGGCCCGGCTCCCTCTCAGTCTCCCTGAGGTCCCATTACCACCGAGAAGGGGAGGGAGTGGCTCTTTTATGAGATGGGCAGTCATTGTGAGCAGAGAATTTCCCGTTCAATGCCTCTTCACGATGTTTGTTGCCCAGATTCATTATAAACCACATTCCCTTTTTGTTTTTCATGCATCCTGCCGGTACTGGTTAAAACCTCTCTGTCCAGGGATTTAACACATTTTCAACAGCTTCCTACTGGGAGTTCAGGGTAACCTGACTCTGCAGTCCTGGGTGAGTTAATAAGGGCTAGAAGCTACGCACACTTCCAGAGACCACGTGGTCTTCAGAGGTCCTCGCAGTGGCAAACCTGTCCCACCTGGGCAGTCACAATCTTCCAGCACATTTCTTTTTCGTTTATCTGAACCACATTTCTTGCTCACATCTGTGTAGGTGGATTACAAGACCTTAACCCCCATTCACTGTGGTTTGTCTCTCCATTGTAGTGGAGAAGGTATTCAGCTTTTAGAAGCCTCCCCCAAAGGGCAGGTGTCTGCCCTGCTGATTCACCCAAGGCAAGGCCCAATCGAAGGGGTCACGGTGAGCCTTTTGATCTGGGTGCTGACTCGGCCACTATGACCTGTTGTAGCTCCTTAACAAATCTGGGCATATGTCTCTTCATCTATAAAATGACAGATTTGAACCAGTGCGTCTCTGAGATTCCTGCCAACCCTAAAATCTTGCTGTCTAGCTTTGCAGAGGCCGTGCCTTTCAGCCTGGAGTGATTTGGAAGCACTTCTCCAATGCCATCAGTATTAGGGCAGATTATTTCGAGTAGTGGATCCTCACCTCCAAGAAGACAACTGACAGCCCTAAAATCTGCAAGAGTCTCTCTGCTGTCATTGGTTCCGACTCTCCCCCAAATTGTTTTGTGTTCGTTCTGCTCTGAGTGCCTTTCAGTCTTTCCCAACTTACTCGGCTGTCTCTTTCCCTTCTCTGCTTATATTCCCCAGAACCACGTCCTACACGCAGACTGGGTTCTGGGTCTGGAACAGATTTTCTTCAATGTAATGTTCTGCAGTTGCATTGTATCCAAACTTTTCATTAAAGTAAGGGAGTAATGATGCCAGAATGGCTAATTGGGAGACAGCCCTCAAGGGCAATGAGGGCCATGACACCTTGTAGTTCCTCGATCTTAACCTGAATCACACTGTAAAACATGTCTGATCATGCATCTTCTGTGATACCCTGGCAGCTCCGTGAGGATAGGAACAGTGTCTCTCTAGTTCGCAGCTGTGCCCCTGGTAGGCAGCAGACACTCGATACATGCTGCTAAACGGATGGCGGAGTTTACCTAGTGCCCCACATCCATTTCCTGTTTTCTGAATCCAATTTAACTTATCCTTCACTCTGTTATTAAACCATTGTCAAACATCTGGCATGTGCCTGCCACTGCTCTGGCTGTATTTTATGGCGATGGGTAATGAATTGAGCCTATATATAGTTTGCAAAATGTGGAACACACTTTAAGATGCATGACACTATAGAAAGGAAAGATATTTTTATCTCTTCAGCATCATTCTGCATAAGGATGCAGTTCTCCAGCAGTACTGTTTAAGAACAATAGACCTGGTTAGCCCTGACACGCTCGTGCATGCCGGCACTGGGTGTTCAGTTCACGCGGGAGCTGCATTATCTGTCTCAGCAAAGGCCTGAAGAGTGTGTAATTTACAGACATAAAAGATACTAGAAAGGTTCTGAGAGAAGGTAGCAGTGCCCCCAGGACTTGTGTCATTGCTGGCCGAGTGCTCAGGCCAGGACCTTCATCCAAGTTCCAGGGACAGCACCAAAGGCAAGCCTCAGCATCCCTCTTCAGTGCGTAGAACAGGTCTGTGGCATTTCAGAATACACCATGTGCTTTTTCTGTGTATATGAACAGGCTAATTATGTGGAAAATATTGTAAGACAAAGTGAAATTCCAGTTATATGACTCATTTGTGGTATTCAAAATCTTAGAAATTATACTACGTGTATTCTTTTTCTCCATTCTTCTTCATACCCCTCCCCCTTTCTCATAGCTCCCCACGCACCCCCAGGCCTAAGTTATAAATTAGTAAACTTTTACAGCAGCCAAGGCAGCAGCTGATCGCGTGCAGTCCCTTTAAGCTTTCTTCTTGGATGACAAACTTGACTTTCTTTTTTGGTTTTATTATATACAATTTTCTTTCCTCCTTCTTGTCTTTATATAATAAAATAGGCATATATAGATGTAAAAGTTATACATATAGCATAAAAAGTATATACAAAACTTTATGTACACACACATAAAGTTTTCTATTACCATGCTAGCAATGTGCTCCTACCCGAATATTCCAAAGTACTCAGCCCTAGACCAGATTTTCATCGTCTCTACTTGAACTTATGGCATCCTCAACTCATTGTCTAGTCTACAGACTAACAAAACCCCTCTCCATTGTTTAACTCCTTGTTCTACCACATATGTCTATTTGGAATTCAATTCTGTAACACCTTCCCCTTGCTTAAGAATGTGGACGGTCGTTGTCTTATTCTGCTCAGACTGTCATAATGAAATACCATAGACGGACAGCTTAAACAACAGAAAATCATTTTCTCACAATTCTGGAGGCCAGAAGTGCAAGATCAGGGCACCAGCATGATCAGGCTCTGGTGAGGGCTCTTTCTGGCTGTGGACAGCCACCTTCCCACTGTGTACTGACGTGGCCTTTCCTCAAGCGTGAGCTATCCCTCTCCTTCTTATAAGGCCACCAATCCTTTCGGATCAGGATCCCATCCTTATGCTCTCTTTTAATCTCAATCATCTCCTAAAGCCCTATCCCCAAACACAGTCATATTGGGGGCTAGCACTTCAGCATGTGAAGTTTAGGACACACTTTGGTCCATGGCAGTCTCCCAAGACAGAGCATAAACTTTTTATCACAATACATAGGGCATGTCAAACAGACATTCCTTTCCTGTCTCCTTGCCAGTTCCTTCCTTCGCAGACCACACCTTAGTCCTGCCAGATTCCTCTTCATCAATTAGGGACAGCAGCCACTTGTATTTTTCCATACCTTTCTTATGCTTGTTTCCTCGTCCCAGCATGCTTCCCCACTTCACTCATCCCTTTGCCTAATAAATGGATGCAGCTGGAATCTGATCCATGAGAAGTTTGCTTCATCTCTTTCTCCTCCCAGCCAAAAACTAACGGGTTATTCATCTAGAGTCCCACAGCATTCTTATAAACCTTTGTTATATAGCTGCTAATATTATGTTATAACTTTTACATGTCTGCCTTCCAAACAAGATGTCAGATCTTCAAGGCCAAGGACCATTTTTTAAAATCTATTTTTGCATATCCTAGAGTGTATATAGCATATAGTAATTGTTTGCTAAATGGTGTTTAAATGAGATAAAATTCAGCTAAAATTCCTGGTGTCCTTTCTGTAACCATCCAATCTCAAGGTTGAAATTTTCTTTCATTGTCTGATGCCTTTAGACCCAACTAGATCCAGGAAATTCCATATTCATCTTCTGGAACTGGATGTATCTTAAGGGCTGGAGAGAAAGATTTCTGACTGTACATTTTGAACCCAACCCAGTCTCAGGCAAATGTGAAAAATGGTGCCATCAGTCCATATAAATCACAAGATTTATACAAGAGCCTAACTCTAGCTCTTGCGCTAAAAAACACAGCAATCTTGGTTATTCATATTTCTTAACTGTACAATCTCCAATCAGTTGAGAAGCTATCCCACTCTATAACAATTATGCAGACATAGGTGCAAAGTAAGTGAAGAAAACCAACATTAATTTTTTCCACACTCAGTCCAATTTCAATTAAGTTGATGGTTCAGTGTGTTTCTGAAGTCTGTGTCCCTTCTCTGTCTCAGCTGCTGTCTGTGCCAATTGTGGGTAGGCACAGGGGAGCCTCCTGCTCCTCCATCTTGTTTTGTTATGCCAGCCCAGTATGGCCCCACCTGATTTTAATATTTTTTTGATCATATAAAAATAGAGGATACAGTATAGTCCAGTGGTTCTCAATGTGGGGTCCCTGGGCCAGCAGCGTCAGCACCCCCTGAGACTTGTTGGCAGTGCAGATTCTCAGGCACCACCCAGACCTCTTGAATCAGAATCTCTGAGGTGAAGCCCAGATTCCTGTGTTTTATCAAGACTTCCAGATAATTCTGATGCATGCTGACATTTGAGAACCACTGTTATTAGAACACCCACGTACCATTACCCAACCCAACAATTATTGAGCTATGTCTAATACTGTTCCATCTATCTTCCTTGCTTCCTCTCATCTCATGGGATTATTTTGAAGTAAATTGAGATATCATATACTTCTGTCCATTAGCATTTCCATAGGCAATAAGGGATTTTAATAGGGATGAAAATAATATGCTTTTATAGTAGACATTTGTTAGATATCTGATTTGTCCTTAGACAAGTCATCCTTAGAATATACTCAACAGCCTTAATATGGTAGTTTTTGGTCAAAAAAGCTCAACTGGATAATAGTGAGAAAGATCCTTCTTTGGGGGATTAAGAATTTATTATATTAAAAAGGATGAATCTGATTGTTATTAAAGGATGAATTTGACAGTCCGAGACAGTTTGGGCTGCTATCACAGAACACCACAGACGTGTGGCTTAAACAATAGAAATATATTTCTCACAGTTCTGGAGGCTGGGAAGTCCCAGGTCAGTGTGCTGACAGATTCAGTGTCTGGTGAGGGTGTGTCCTGGTTTCAAATGGCCATCTGTATCCTCACGTAACAGAGAGCAGAGACAAAACGCTCTCTCTCTTCCAAGGGCACTAATGCAATTCATGAGGCCCCACCCTCATGACCTAATCACCTCCCAAAGGCCCCCACCTCTTAATCCCATCTCATTGGGGGATAGCATTTCAACACATAAATTTTGGGGTCACAGAAACATTCAATCCATGACAATGGGGAAGAAAAATAAACATCAAAGAAGCAAGTCCCAATTGCAGCCCTGATGAAATGTTGCATACCTTCCCCTTGAAAGGGACTGACTCCTTGCAGTTTATAAGTGTTGTGCTATCTCCTATTCATAGGGTATGTGACCCTATTGTTTCCCCAGAATTGTGATAGATTCACAATATCTATCATATGCTTCTGCTTGCTCTTTGTTCTGACCCATTTACATTTGTATGAAAATTGGCTAGAGCGCTAGAGTTAAGATTGCCACTCATGATCTTGACCTGATATTACCTGAAAAATACAAGAGTGACCCTATTACCCTGTTCTCATCAGCTGAGTGTGCTCAGACTCCAGGGCAGCCAGTCCGTCTTATCACCAGACTGTCATTGCCTCGTTCTCTCAAGTTCCCACAAAGTACGTATTAGACTATAAGAAACTCAGGAGAATATTTGCTCCCCTCTTCCGATGTCCATGGTAAAAACTGACACTTGCATGGAGCATGATTTGATAGCAATATCTGCAAAGTGTCAGAAAGGGGAGGGGATCGATACTCTTAATTTACTTGGAATAATTCATTGCCTAACTGGAGTTTTCAGTGAGGGCAGACAAATTCCATACTAAACTAACTCACCCACCTGGACCCAGAGGAGTAAGGTGAACTCATCTTTTGAATGAGATGTGAAACTGAGTTTCTTGCTTTCATTAATGACGCCCTTGGCCCTTCCATTAACGATGGGGTGTTCATCCCTTCAGCCAGTTTTAAGGTGGGGGATGGCTACTACTGACTCCCTTGTTATCCCCCTGAGCTGATCGCTTTCGTGATCTGCCCTGGTATTTAGATGTGTTGCTCGCTCAGAGGCTGTCAGTTTGGTTCTACGTTCTGCCTTGAGAAGAAGGAAAAGTGCAGAAAGTTTTTCTGTGCTGGAAGGCGGTGGTGATTTTTCTTTTCTTTTAATGCTAAACCAATAGAAAACCTCTTTTTCATGGAACTAGAAGTTAGACATACAGAAGAATTGCAGATGACAGCCAGGGGCATCCTCAGAATGGTTCACTAAGGTCATAGGGTCCCCTTGAGATAAACATTCAAAAGACATCAGTTTAAGTGGCTTCACAATGATCTCTCAACTTCCCTCTCACTCATCCGGCACCATGTGCAAAGTGATCTGAGCTAGAGTTTGCCATGCGCTAGCAACGAGAGCCCGCGAGTTCTGAGTCTTTGAGAGAGAAAACTCTCTTTGAGAGGATAAGGCTGTATCCTTCCTTGTTAAGATATAACCATTGCTGGTGCACGCTTGGCCCAGTGGCACCCCGTTGACATGGGACGAGAAGGGGACAGGACAGGAGATCCCAGCTGAAGGAGCTTGGGGAGGGGGATGTAATTATGAGGCGCCTTCAAGTAATTACGCTATGACTGTGTAATTAAGAAGTGCCACTTTCTACTTTAACTACCTGAAATTCAGAGATCACCTGGCAATGGGCTTTCTCCTGAGCTTTGCCTTCCCCTGCAGGGGAGGGGCAGGCACACAGGGAGACAATGTGGGCTCTTGAGGGGGCCAGGAGGTGAGTTTGCAATCTCCTCGTCTGTCAAACTTCTCACCTTCCTGTGCCTCATTTGAAAAGGGCATGCTTCTAACCCTAGCTTGGGTGAGGCAAAGACATAAAATGTAATCAAAATGTTTGTACCCTCATAATATCCTGAAATAAAAAAAAAAAAGTTAAACCAAAAAAAAAAAACAAAACAAAAAACGAGGGAAAGAATGCATGTCTTTACTCCTGGCTTGTCAGGAAGCTAGTAAACAAATCGAAATATAAATCTCTGTGAACATGTTTTATCATCTGTTAAAATAGGGGACTCAATCGATAAACACTTGTCTGATGCTGACTTCCTCAAGGCACCAGGGGACTCAGAGGGTGTCAGACACGGCCCCGCCCTCAAGTGCCTTTCCGTTCAGTTTAACACACAGAACAGGGCACTGACTGTTTAATCCAGGTGGCTGTTTATTCGCTCATTCAGATGTTCATGCTGCAAATGTTTACTGAGCACTGCTTTGTGTCGGGCACTTCACGTAGGCCCTGGTGACACAGAGATGAAAAAGATAGACGTTCTGTCCTCAAAGGCTATGTTATGGCCTAGGGAGACTTGAGGCATGAGCTTTTGAGAGGAACTGCAAGCGACCCAGTAACACATACACCCTGAAAAGGGAGCCTGGCTGTGGCCGGCAGACAGCGCCTTCCGGAAGGCCCTCAGGGGCAGGGCTCAAGTCCGATGTTCCCTTTGTCCTCGTTAACCGAGAGCCCCGACCGCACTGCCCCGACTCCACTCCACGCTCCGTCTCCCAAAACACCAGGAAGCAAACCCAGTAGGAGAAGCAACACTGTGGGAACAGAGGAGGAGATTAGTTCCTAATTTTGATTTCTTTTGAACCATTTTTACTTGACTGAGTCAAACTTGCTGTGGAAGATGATTCATTACTATCTATTTTAAATCATGATCAGGAAGCACAATGACACCCCAAAATGACAGAGAATGTATTTCAAGTGAAAAAAATCTTAATTTTTTAAACTTTCTTTTTGAATAATTTGGTTCTTCCTTGTAGAACATAAGGAAAAGAAAAGACCTAAAAAAATTGTTAAAGAATTCACTACTGCTAATGGAATTCATATACTACTTATGTAAGCAAAAAATAAAAAAGACAATCTCATTTTGAAAAAAATCACATATTGTAAAAATATTTTACTCTTCTTTTACTCACCCTCACCCCAAATTCACTCCTGAAGCAACCACTTCTAGCAGTTTGATGTGTATCTCTCTAGTCGTTTCTTGTGCTTTTACATACACGTAGAAGAGTAAGTGCGTATGTCCACAGGCATAGATGGAACCACACATAACACGTATTATTCTGCAATTGCATCTTCTTTGAATTGAACACATCTCACAGGTTTTCTAATGAGAGTCTGCCGTACATGCCGGAAGGAAACAGGAAGCGAAGCCTTCATTGCCTTGCGCTCTGCCTGCCAAGGGAAGTCGTCCCGCTGCCGTCCGTCTGACCAGCCTCCCGGCGAAGCAGCGGTCGCTGTCGAGTCGGGGAAGGAGGGAAGGGAAAAGGTGAGTGTGCAGGAAATAATACGAGCCACCGTGAGTCTCCAGGTTTTTAAATCTTGCCCAAAGAGAGGGAAGGAAAACAAGACCAAAAATTAATTCTTGAGACTCTTAGGCGAATGATCAGCTGGCCTTGGGGAGGAAGGCAGTCCTGACCTCGAACCAAACACTGCCAAGGCCACATTTGTCGGCCGCTTTCTATGTGCAAAAATCTGCAAGTATTTTAGTGATACATTCTCCACCACTGCCTTTTTACAAAAGAAAGGAAGGAAGGGAGGGAGGGAAGGTGAGAGGGAGAGAGGGAAAGAAAGAAGGAGGCAGGAAAGGAAGGAAAGAGAGAAAAAGTCAGATCTGGCCTCTGCCCTCCACGGGCTTGTTGTGCAGTTTTAGCGTGCTCCTCTTGTGGAAATTTGGAGGGTCCAGGAGCACACACGTGAAGCAAAAAACGGTTTGTCCTGAGTTCCCAGCGTGATCATCTGATCATTGTTAGATCCGCCTCCATACTCAACCCTTTCCACTCTAGAGGGGATAGTCTTTGGGGAAGCATTCTTTAATTTATTTGGTTTTAGATCAAATTAACCAGAGACCTTGATATCCATGGAGCCCATTGCTTATCTCACTCTCTATCCCCAAAAACATAGGCGATCAAATTGTACAGAAGTGTTATTTTTGTATGAGAGAAGGAGATTAATTCTTGAATATACAAGATGTTTTAGTGCAGTTGTAGAAACAAACAGAACATCTGAGTCTTTGGTGACGGTTCACTCAGTCCTTGTAGAACACAAGAAAGACCCTGCTGGGGACCCTCTGGAAACTGTCACGGGGGAAGGCCCATGGGTCCAGTTAGGAGACTGAATAGTCCGGTCATGCTGGAGGAGCCCAATGCGGACACGGAGCAAAAGCCTTGGCGGTCACATCAGCCCGATTCCCGGCATAAAGCCAGGCGCTCTCAGATGGGCTTTGGATACAGTGTCATAAAGTGACTCTTTACAGAGGTACGGCAGGGCTGAGGGGACCGATAAGAGGTGATGCGGTGCAGAGAGGTACGTGGAGTGCCGAACGTCAGCGCTGAGGTGTCTGGGGCTGAGACTTCTCCGCCTCGGCCTTCCTACCAGGACCCACAGTGCTTTTTCGTTTAAAACTGTGAACTGCCCTAATTAGCTACCCTTGCAGGTGGAGGGTCCCGGTGTGATCTAGCTCCTGACTACACCCTGTAACCTGCCAGGTAAGGTTTCTGGAAGGCTCCTGTGTGACTGATGAAAGGCGCTCAGCTGGCCCATGCCCTTCGCCCTTTGCCCCTCTTTCCATCTCCCTGTCTGGAATGCAGATCGAGGCCTGGAGGTACAGCAGGCGTCCCGTGAGCTTGAAGCAAAGGCTTGTGCTTACAAGGGCAGGAAGGGAATGAGAAAGACCCAGTTCACGGGGACTTTCTGGAACAAGATCCGTATCAAATCTTGCCTCCTGACTTCTTATGTGAGAAAAGTGAAGCCTCTGTAGTCACGTTTCTGTTACGTGAAACTGCGTGTACCAGTGCAGCGCTTTGTTCATGTTACAGGCCGTGTGGAACCACTGACGCCTGGGAGGTACAGTGTAGACCTGGTCTCGGCGGACTTCGCCACTCGTGCGCCTCCATCCTGGACACGGTGAGTGACAGGAGAGACCTGGCACTGGGTGATCTGACGGCGTCTCATCCAGCTCTAGCCCTGGCTAGCCAGGTGACTCAGAGCGGTTCATTTACCTTTTCTGGGAAAGGTGTCCTCATTTAGAAGAAGATTTTCTTAGAAGGTCTCTGAAGGATTGCCAGCCCCATGGTTTCCAGATTAGAGCAGTTTATTAGGAAGGTGGCAGGTGGAAGCGAGGAGGCTGCTCCCAGAGGTGAGAGCCCAGAGCAGGAAAGCGGGTGCTGTGGTTGTCACGCTCGCACAGGCAGAAGGCGAGAGAACTTGAACCAGGGCCGCAGAGACGCGGGGAAAGCGTTGGTTGTGGAATTGATGAGTCTCCTGGACTGATGGGGTGCAGGCCGTGTTGTGTAGAGAAATCGTAGTTGACTGACCCAAAAAGTGAATAAAATACGAAGGGTATAAAAAGGCTGCATATTCTTCGATATTACAAAAATTTCGAATAGATTTTTGGAGAAGCAGAAATGTGTGTGGCATTATCTAACACTCTTATGAAGTCACAGATGCAGAAGCCAACAACAATGAAAATAACTTCAGTTCATGTCACGTGTTTCCCCTCAAGAACTCGAAGCATGTTTGTATAGTTGTTGCGAGTTTGTCGTCGCAGTGCCCTTGCACGGTGCAGAAGCGGGGAGCCGTGTGTCATCTCTCCTCAGTAGCCTGACGGAGAAACTACCATCTGAAGGAGCGGGAACCTGCTTAAAGTGTCCAGGAAAGTCAGCGGCAGAACTGGTACTGGGAATCAAGTCGGCCTCGCCCCTGACCTGGAACTCCTCTGGGCCCACGAGACAGGAGCAAACCTGGGATTTGGATACTTTCTCCCCCAGCACATTAATAGTTCCAAAATGCATGCTCTATTAAATGATGTCTCTACTTTTTATTTCTCATGACTCATGTGTTTCTCTCTGGAGTCAGATCTGGAGGCGATAGAGCGCTAATGTCTTACTCAAAGCTTTTGTATGTTCCATGTGGGAAACAAGGGCAAAGGAACCCCGGCCTCAGTTCCCCACACTGATGGGTGCTGGGGGCCACTGTGATCCCTGGAGGCGTTTTCTTCTTAGCTTGCCCTTTCAGTTTGCTCACCTGCCTGTCAACTTTGCCTATTCTGAAAGTTCAGGTCTCTATTCCTATTTTTTTTTAACCTACATTTCAGTTCAGTCCAATCTCAGACACAATTCCTTTAGCAGATCTTTGTTACAAACAATGGGGCATAACTGGTATATTTTAATCCCAAAATGGCATCCGAATGCGTTCTGCAATGCCGCCAAGCCAGCACTTTCAGAAGCATCTGATGATATTAATTTCAGTCTATTTCCTGAGGTTTGCAGGAAACTAAAATGTAGAAAGCGCCGTGGCAAAAAATTAAAGCTTCACGGGGGAAAAAAAGGAAGATTGACAGGAAACGAAGCTTCAATAGGACAGCTCGCGCAGAGTAGCGCTGTCCTCCTTTCTGCATGTCAACACGCGCGCAGGGAAAACAGCTCTCCTGCGTGCCGCGACGGGGAGCGGCCCTGCCCACTCGCTGGGGGCGTGGCACGACCGGGGACACGCACCAGGGACTGAGGCCTGGGTCCTTTAGGCTGGGTTGTAAATCCTTTCCAGTGGCCAGATTTTTCTGTAAAAACAAAATCGCATCCAGTTTTCGTCCATTTAAAAAAATCTAAAGAGACAGTATGATCAGTTTTTCTAAAATCCATGATTATTTTGTGCTACTTGATTTCCCCGCATCCTTTTGTCATGCATTTGAATCTGATGTTTTAAATCCAGGCCTTTCGGGAAAGAAATTCTTCTAAATCTCCATGTCCTGTGATGATGCAAAGCAAATTCTGCTCCCAAACATACTGTCTTTCCTGTTAAAAGCATCTGTCTTTGTCTGGTTTTCCTTTTCTTCTGATGATCTGCCTCGTGGTTCTCCCGACTGTTTCCCACACCATCTCAGCCCTTCCCTGCTGGGCTCCTCCGAGGGTCTCTTCCTGTTTCTCACCAGCAGGTGGACGCGGTCCTGCTCAGCAGGCGGAGATTTCTAGCATTTCCACTGGTGGGGCCGCACAGCCTTGGAATCTTCAGGAAGAATTAACAAGTGAGCCATCGGTGGGTCACCCACAAAGCCTGTGAAGGTGGGAGGCGGGGACGGACAAGTGCTGTATCTTCCGAAGAAAAAATAGTTCAGCTGCTCACCTCCGCCGTAACGTGAATGTTTAAAAGTAAGGTCTGGCGCCTGTATCTTGCCCAGCTGTCTTTGCTTTTGCCATGAGATCAGCAAAGGGGGGGGGTGGGGAACCTGGGGGAGCTCGTGGGTCTGCGATTTCTGCCTCCTGTGGGGACACCTGGCATTTTAGGGCAAGACTAAAGAGTCCTTACGGACCATGCAAGGGGCAGTGGGCCCCACAGGATTGGCTGGACCTCCTGAGGGGCCACCTTGTCCCACAGGTGAGTTCGTAGAGCAATTCAGTAAGGGCCCCTGGGAAGGAGAAATGTGGGAGGCGCCCAGGCTGGTGGAATTGAGACTCAGCACGGCCCCAGCTCTTCTCTGCTCTGTCTGTTTCACAGCCTAAGTGACACTTTCTTTTCTTTCCTTTCAAATCCGTAAGTGCAAGACATGCCCAATGCCACCGTGGATAGTGCTAAGCCTGTTGTGATTTGTTGTTGCTGAGACTAGGTGGGAGATGAGGGGGTGAGAACGCAGGTGCTGCCTCACTCTCCTACATTGTAGCAGGCAGAGAATCAAGTTCAGCAAACCCCTCTGAGGACACAATACATTATCTCTTTCCAATATCTTAGTGCCCACATGTGGTCTGCCACTGCTGTGGTCCCTAGGACGGAGGGGAAACAGAAGCCGTGGGAGTGAGAGGTCTGCCCAGGGCCCAGGTGCGGGCGGGGAGCACTGGAATCCATTCTGGAGAAAGTGCGTGATTAACCGTAAATCACTTTGTAAACTTTGTTCTTGTTATTCTCGGATCAGAAGACAGATAGCGTGGCAGGAATAACAATGGCAGTTGGGCCCGCTGAGTGAGTAATAGGGTCAGAGCAAGACTCTGGGAAAGTCACCGGGTCCCTACAGCCTTTGTTCCTCTCTGATGTGGGCCCAGATTGTGTCACTGTGGTACCCTGGATCCTGACACCGCCTCGGAGAGCCCAGTGCTGTGCCAGACACAGGGCCAGGGCTCTGGCTCAGATGAGTCTGCAGAGTGGAGGGGGTGAGTGCGTGGCTTCTTGGAGGACTGGAGATTTGGGCCTCTGAACCTGTAAGACTCTGATGAGTTATGTGAAGGTGCGCCTAGCCCGTGGCTCCTGTCCTGCCTCCCTGCTCAAGCTCTGGGACACCTAGTCCTGGCTTGACGGTTGTTGGCACAGATGTTAAAGGCCATTAGTGAGGAGAATGGAAAGCTTTTTCTGAGCTAAAAGATAAGTGCGGGTTTGGCCTATTGATCAGAGCACAGTAGACAGTTTGCATAATTCCAGTGCCCATGTTGTCAGACACACAAAGGCATTTGCTCGATCACAAATACAGTGAATGCAACTCGAGAGCGGGAGAGGAGAGACAGTGGGCGAAAACGTAGGTTGGGCTTTTGGAGAAGATTCTCGACACCTTAAGGCCACAGTTAATAACAATGCATTAGATGTAAAAATTGCTAAGAGAATTGATTCTAAGTGTTCTCACCACACACACACAAAATGATATTTATGTGAGATAATGTATATGGGTTTTTAAATTTATTTTTAAAAAAATTCTAGAGACAGGATCTTGCTCTGTTGCCCAGGCTGGAGTGCAGTAGCTATTTACAGGTAAGATCTTGCCACTGATCAGCACGGGAGTTTTTACCTGCTCTGTTTCCAACCTGGGTGGGTTCACCACTCCTTAGGCAACCTGGTGGTCCCCGCTTCTGAGAGGTCACAATGCTGACGCCAACTTAGTGTGGACCCCCACTCCGCACGGCATAGCGCGCTGCAGCCCAGAAGTCCTGGCTCGTGCTGCCCTCCTGCCCTAGCCTCCTGAGTAGCAGGGCATGTCGTACACCTTAAATGCATGCATTTTTCTATTTGTCAACTAAAAAATAATTAAAAAATAATTAAAAAATATTTAAAAGTTCACTTATCTTCTTTATTTTAACTGGTTCTAAAAAACTGTCATTTTTTATAGAAATATAAAAGTGAAAAAAGTCTCAATGGAAAATGAACTTTTTGAAATATGTAAACAGAATATAATCATTTCATGCTTTTTAATATTTGCTTTGTCATCATATCTAAGTAAACGTACACTTTAGAAAAGTTGAAAATCCAAAAAAATTCACTACGAAGAGAATTAAAAATAAAATAACTACCTGAAATGTTGATGTATCTTAATATTTTCCTATGCAATATTTTCAACATGATTGAGGTAAAAGAAAAATTTCCCTTATATCATGAATATTTATCCATGCCATTAACTATTCTTCTTTATGGGGAGGGGAAAAAAGGGTTCTGAACACCTTCAAAAGGCTGACATTTTAAAGCCTGCTTTTCCAGAACAATCCGGGCTGCCCTTGTCTCCTGCTTTGACCGTGATTCGGAGTCACGGCTTCCATAAATGCCTTTGATGTTGTTCTCGCTCGTCAGTGAGCCCAGGGGACCTTGTACGTTTCAGCTGGTTGTTCTTGGTTTCAGACGCTTCGGGAACTTGCATTTGTGAACCTTTCTGGGGCTATCCGGAAGGAGCTGCTGGTGGAGGGAACGGGAGCCTGGGGTGGGACTGCAGACGCAGGTCTTCCGCGGACCGGTGGCTCAATCGCCTGTGCCTCCGGGACCCCTCCGTGAGCTGCTCCTATCTGAGACCCAGGGAGAATCATTTTAAGTCTGGAACCTTATGAAGTAACAAGTGGCTGCTTTTTTCTCTTCTGATTTCAGGCACGCTGAGGTTTAATTCAGAGTGGTTGCGAGGGGACCTCTCCATCATAAATCTGGAAACTCTATTGTTAAGGATTATTTCGCAGATTTCCTGAATGTAAAAGAAAAATGGGAAAGGTAAAAACTTGTTTTCCAGATGCTCGACCGTCGGAGCATATGCTGGTTCTGCACTTTCTATGGGGGTTTCCCTCAGGGTTTTTCCTTCTTTAACACCGCTCCCTAATGCCATTCTCTGACGTCCCAAGCCTTGGCCCATCACACGCATAGGCCAGTTCGGAATTTTGATGTCAGCTCCAAACTTCCGTTTTTTTTTTTTTGCTATCACATGTCCCTGTTAGATAACAGGGAGATACCAGGCACTGTCTTGCACAGAGTCTAGGATCTAGGACCACACAATGAAACGGGAGAAACCAGCGGCTGAAGAGTCACTTAATGATTGGAGAGCACAGATGGTCTAGACCAGCACTGCATACGCAGCAGCTACAACCCAGATGTGGCTATTTACATTTAAATTGATTATAATAAACTAAGGCCGGGTGCAGAGGCTCACACCTGTAATCCCAGCACTTTCGGAGGCTGAGGCAGGAAGATCTCTTGACAAATCCTGTCTCTTAACAACAACAACAACAAAAATTAGCTGGGTGTGATGGTGCACACCTGTAGTCCGAGCTACTCTGGAGGCTGAGGAGGAGGATCACTTGTGCCCAGGAGTTCAAGGCTGAAATGAGCTATGATTGTGCCACTGCACTCCAGCTTGGGCAACAGAGTGAGACTCTGTTTCTGTAAATATTAATAAATAAATAAGAAATACAATAAAACATATAATTCCTCAGTTACATTAGTCACATGTAAAGTGCCCAACAGCCAAATGTGGCTTGTGGTTACTGAGTTAGACAACACAGATCTTACAGACCATTTTATAGGCCATTCTGTCATCACAGAAAGTTCTCTTGGAAGGTGCTGGTCTAGTCTCTTTGCACAATCAGATTTGAGCTGGCACCGTGTGGGCAATGACTGATAATCAAATTTTTCCCTTATGAATGACCGTCACAGAAACGTCCCAACCTTGGTTTGATAACAATAATGCCTTGCATGGAGTAAACCAGAGATAACGTCTTCCCAAAATTAATCATGCTCCTGTCTAGGTCTCCCAGCTCTGAAAAGATCTCAAGATTAAGAAACCCAAGTCTGTTTGGAAATAGGTGAATAGGCACCAACCTACCGTGACTGGTGTGGAATGAATTACGTCTCCCACGACATTCCTGTATTTGGAGCCCTAAACCCCAATGTGACTGTGTTGGAGACAGGCCTGGGAGAAGGTGATAAAGGCTAGATGAGGTCCTGATGGTGGGACCCTGCTCCAGTGGGGCTGGTGCCTTATAAGAGGAAGAGACACCAAAGCTCACTCTCCCTCTCTGCTGGCACACAAAGAGGTCGTGTGGCACACAGGGAAAGGGTGGAGAGCCATCTGTCAGCAGAAAGTGACCATGCTGGCACCCTGATATTGGAATTCCAGCCTCCAGACAGTGAGAAAATAAATTTCTGTTGTTTAAGTCACCCATTTTATGGTGTTTTGTTATGGTTAGTGGCGCAGACTAATACAATGAACTCTTATTTGAGTTGTTGCTACTAATAATGGTCAGCATTTGCAGAGCAGTTTGCAAGGTAATTTTATGTACCTCATTTGCTTCTCCCCAAAGCCCTTGAGGCTGGTATTAATACTATGATTTTACAGGTGAAGAGAAAGAGCCCCGAGCACGCTCAGATAATTGGGGGGCAAACTGCAATGCGAAGCCAGGGCTCCTGAACCCTAGTCCAGTGCTGTGACCCCTCCGCCGTATGCTTCAGAGACCTGTTGTCCCTGCCCAGTGCCCTGGGCACTCTGAGCGTGGGGCTAATCCACGGCTGCTCTCACGTCCGAGTCTGCCTGGTAGAAATAACTGAGAGTTCAGAAACGTGGAAATCAATATCACAGAGTCAACAAAGGATTTGTTTCCAGAATATTAATAATATTTGTCTACAAATGCATTTTTTTAAAAATAAGTGAGAAATTGGCAAAGGACATGGACAAGAAATCTACAGAAGAGGAAATTCAAATAACTAATAAACATTTTTAAATGCACAAACTTCTTACTAAAGAAGAAAATACAGGTTAAAACGAAAGAGATCTGTTTGCAACCTACAGAATGGGAGAAAATATTCACATGTTACACATCCGATAAAGGGCTGATAACTGGAATCTATATAGAACTCAAGAAAATCAGCAAAAGAATCAAATGCTATCAAAAAGTGGGCAAAGGACATTGAACCGAAACTTTTCAAAAAAAGATAGACTAAAAAAAAAAAAAAGATAAACTAATGGCCAACACACATATGAAAAAATGCTCAACGTCTCTAATCATCAGGGAAATGCAAATCAAAACCACAATGAGATATCACTTATCTCCAGTCAGAATGGCCTTTATCAAAAAGTCCCAAAACGATAAATGTTGGCGTGCATGCGGAGAGATAGAAACACTCCTACACTGCTGGTGGGACTGCAAACTAGTACAACCTCTGTGGAAAGCAACATGGAGATACCTTAAAGAGATACAAGTAAATCTACCATTTGATCCAGCAATCCCACTACTGGGCATCTACCCAAAAGAACAAAAATCACTCTATAAAAAAGACATCTGCACTCGAATGTTTATAACAGTGCAATTCACAATTGCAAAGATGTGGAAACAACCCAAGTGCCCATCAATACATGAGTGGATTAATAAAATGTGGTATATGTATACCATGGAGTTATACTCAGCCACGAAAAACAGTGGTGATCTAGCACCTCTTGTATTATCCTGGATAGGGCTGGAGCCCATTCTACTAAGTGAAGTATCCCAAAAATGGATAAATAAGCGCCACATGTACTCACCATCAAATTGGTTTTAACTATCAACACTTAAGTGCACATATAGTAATAACTTTCATTAGGTGTCGGGCAGGTCGGGGGGAAGGAGAGAATGGGTATATACACACCTAAGGGGTGCCGTGCACACCGTCTGGGGATGGACATGGTTGAAGCTCCGACTCAGGTGGGGCAAAGGCAATATATGTAACCTAAACATTTGTACCCCCGTAATATGCTGAAATAAAAAAATAGTAAAGAAAAGAAAAAAATAAAAAATGAAAATAAAACAAACAGTGGCACACTAAAAAAAACTAAAGAGGTCATTTTTACAATTACCCAATTAGGAAAAAACTTAAAAGTGTTGTAATATCAAGCATTGAGTGGGAAACAGGAACCTTAAAAAGTGGAAAAAGGAATGTAAATTAGTACAGCCTCTTTGGAGACATATTTGTCAATGTCTAGTAAAGCTGAAGATATATACACCCTACATTCCAGCAATTGACTTCTAGATGTACATCCTAGAGAAAACCTTGCTTGTGTGCATGAGCAGACGTGACCAAAGTTAGGCATTGCGGCCTTAACTGGTAATCACAAAAAACTGGAAACAAGCTAAGTGTCCATCAGTAAGGTAATAGATAAGGTGTATTCTATTAATATAAAGAAATATTCTCCAGTGGTTAAAATAAAATTAAATAGATTTAAATGTGTCAATATAGCCACATCTCAGAAACATAATGTTGAGTGGAAAAGGCAAGTTATAAAAATGTACATATACATAGATATCATTCATATAAAATTTAAGAACAAATGAATATATTGTTTATGAATACATAAGTAGTAAAAACATAAACAACACAGATATAAAGAAAATTCACCTTAGAGATGGTGGTTGCCATTGAGGATGCTGGGAAATGGCATGCGGGGGTCAGTTACATTTGTAATTTTTACTTTATTTCTTTTCTAGAGCAAATAGGAAAAAAACACTCAACATACGCTAAATCTGGGTGGTACACGAGTATCTGTTACATCTCTCTACTTTTGTGTGCATATAGATTTTTTATAATTTAAAAACTCAAAGCATTTTGGAAGGTCAGTGCCGTCCTTGCTGTGTGGCGTGAGCACGCACGGCCCGTCCAGGCCTGACACTCCCCGGCAGACCAAGGCGGCAGAAGGCGCACAGAGAACGGCCTTCCTGAGGGCCGGGCTGCGGTTTGCCCGGTCCCCAGCTGGTCCCCGACTTCACCTTGACTTGGCCCCAGTGTTGGAGCTGAGGCGTAATGGGCACGTTCGGGCCATGGGGATCCCTGGTGAACGGCTCGGTGCCGTCTTGCAGTGAGGAGTGAGTTCTCCCAATTAGCTCCCTCAAGAGCTGGTTGTTTGAAAGAGCCTGGCAGCTGCCCCCTCGCTCTGGCTTCCTCTCTCGCCCTGTGACCTGCCTGCGCCGGCTTCCTTTGCCTGCTGCCCTGAGAGGAAGCAGCGGAGGCCCTCGGCAGAGGCGGATGCCGGCCACCTGCTTCTGGTACAGGCTGCAGCGCCCTGAGCCAGGTAAGCCCCTTTTCTTTGCAAATGTCCTGCCTCAGGTGTTCCTTCACAGCAAGACAAATGGACTCGGGCAGGCCCCAGCAAGTCAGGGGCAGGCTGGGGGGGACATCGTAGCCAGGAACGGGCACCGTGCCCACCCGTGCTGAACAGAGCCCCAGCGTGGGGGCCGAGACCTTAACTCCCAGCAGTGGGGAAGGGGCGGAAGCAGCTGCCCTCAGCGCTCTCTCTGGTCGCCTGGATGAGAGGTCACCTCCGACTTAGGGCTTGGCTGTAACGCTCACACAACATCTTGAGAAAGAAACGCAAAACTCAAAACTGAAAACTAATTTTTTAAAGCAATTGATGTGGGACTCAGGCAATTATTTTCCCGAGTCTCCAGAAAGCTCGGCATTGCTAAACATTGTTTGTTTGTCTTACAAGGATAAAAAGAATAAAATATTTAATGAGTGTTTCACGAGTCGCACAGCTGACACGCACCTTTTCCTTTTAAAAACAAACAACTGACACACCTTTGCCTTTCAAAGTCTCCCCTTCTCTGCCAGCTCCCTTTCCCCACCCCAATTTCAAGGCCGCCCTAGACTTTCAGAAACTTTGTGTGATTAGATGTTCAATGTTTTCTTCGTCTTCCTGAAATACGTCTTTTCCAGATTCTTCCTGGATGTCAGCTGACTTAACCGTCGAGTGAATAAACGAACATCTGTTGAGCACCTATTGTGTGTCAGACGCTTGCTCACTTCTTACTGCGTTTCACTTTATTGTGTTTTTATAACTGTCCTTTTTAAAATGGGTGTTGTCATGAATATTACCCTCACTGCAGAAGTAAGACAATCAAATCTCAGAAAGCGTACGTGACTGGTCCGTGTTTGCAAGGCTAACAGCCCTGCTAAGTAGAGTCCGGCTTGAAAAGCTGCACCGCGACTCAGAGTCCTGAGGTCCAGTTCTGGATGTGCCACTCCCGGGTCATGTGGCTTTGTGCGGGCTGCTTCGCCTCCTCAGCCCTGAAATGAAGGCGTGGGCTAGACAACATCTCAGTTCTCTCCGGATTCTGGGGTCTTCTGCGGCAGCTGTCACAGAAAGAAGAGACGGCTGACCCTTACCACCTTCATTTCTTCTCCTGCTTCTCTGACCAACTGAAAGAAAAGATCATGAGCAAAAACATCCTAGTCAACCAAAGGTTCAAATAAGCCACAATTTCTTTGGACAGAATCACATCTGGCTCTCTGTTCTCTGAAATACTGGTGCATTTGGAAATCAGCCTGTGTTCTAACAATTACTGAGCGACTATTAAATACAAAGAATGGGAAGCTAAAAAAGACCCTGTGCACATTAAAAGTCAAAAAGCAATGTCTTGAACTGCGTCTACTTGCATTACTTTGAAACGCTCTTAATTCAGAGATGAAGGGACCTCCTATTCATAGGATGGGGGTGTCATTTTTTTTTCTTTCTAGCCATTTTTCCACAGTGCCAAGTTAATATCAGGACTGAAGCTGAACAATTCAGGGACTGGAACAAATAAATTTTAGCTCTGAAAGGACAGACATCTATTTGTCCCAGTGGTAACTGTGGTTTTGGTGTTATTAAAGGGATTGGACTTGAGCTGGGTCGAAAGCAGAGGCACGGTTTGGGTGTCGTATCAGAAGGAGGGGTGCGCGTGCAGAGGGAGGGGAGACTGTCAAGACCCAGGTGGTCTGGACGAAGGCCCAGTAGCCGCTGTGATTAGGCTCTCTGAATGAAGGAAAAGGGGATGGAACAGAGAACGTGAAGATGGCCTTAATGAGAAGTGACGTCAAATTGTCAGCGAGTCGTGCAGGAAGGCGGTTGGAAGATCCTGGCATCAGGCTCCTTGCATGGGGTGTGGCTCTGCCGAGTACCAGCTCTTGGCCAATCACTCAGTCTCGGCCTTCGGCTTCCTCGTCCGCAGCGTCTACTTCAGAGGGGTGAACAGGAAAGTTCCCGCCAAGTCTTTTGCACACCACGCCCAGTGAACGGCGGCGACGCTTAGCATGGCGAGGGGCCGTGGACGTGGCCGCGGGAGGGTGACTTCAGGGTACCGCAGGGTGCAGCCGAATTCGGAGGGAGGCGGGAGAACGGCTGGGAGATCATTATGGTGATCCGGGTGTGAGGTGACGGGGTCATGGCCTGGAATGAATAAAAAAGACAGGGAAATGCGACAGACATTTCGGAATTTAAAAATTTAGTGAATAAAGAGGACAGAAGAGAGAAATGAGTCAAAAACAACTTCCAGTCGTTGGACTCGACCTGCGGGAACCGGGGCCCCGTGGAATCGGCGGGGGAACTGGTTTTGGAGGAAGAAGCCACCTGAGGTTTATTCATCAAGTGTGAGGGACAGTGGCCTCCCAGCCAACCCCGGGGCCGGGAGGATGCAGCCGCCGCAGAGAGCTCTGGGAGGCCCGTGCTGCGCCCCACCCCGCCTGTGAGCCACTGTGTCCCCCGTCTCTTGCCTTCTGAGGTATTGTTTATTTAATGTTTTACTTTAATTTGACTTAAAATGATATATTTGGCATCTTCTAAGCAATAATATCTGTGAAATCTCAGGCTTTATGTGCTAGTTATATTTTTTCCTAATACACATTAAAATAAAATCAGAACTGTTAAAATAGGAACATTCATCCATGTATCTCCTAAAACCATTCCCGGTCCTGTCATTGTTATGCACGCGTTCTGTGAAGCAGGAATCAGAATAAAAGCTAAAGCCATGCGAAGCACTGGCTTCTCCTGGAGACGGGGTAGTGAGGTCAGGAAGCTAACGCCAGGGAGGGACGGTGGCGGAGGCCCGGGTGGCGCAAAGGCCTGCAGACGAGCGGCGGGCGGGGTGACGGGAACTGTGGGAAAGTGTCAGCGTCACGGAAACGCCATTACCTGGAAGAACGGATTTGGAAAAGCCGTGGTACCTAGAGTTAGATAACTGGGCGGGAGGGGAGTCAGATTCTGAATCTATTTTGAAATTAAGCTAGCGCGGACGGTTTGCCGAAGGAGTCAATGTGGGGCAGAAGCGAAAGAGGAGACGAGAAGACCCTCGTCTTTAGCCTGAGCAGCGGGAGGATTGCAGCTGCTGTCAACTGAGACAGGGAAGACTGAGGAAGGGCCAAGTTCAGGGGGTGGGAGGGCATGTTTGAGCTGTGTGTTAGTTTTCCAGGACAGGATCAGCAAAGACGGTAGGATAAACTTGTCTGGAGTTCGGGGCCTGGGACCAGCTGAGAGGTATGATGTGGGAACTGTCACAAGACAGATTATAGCTAAATTCACACAACTAAATGTGTTCATTGTATCCGTTAGAAGGCGCTTGGTTGTCTCACAGCAACGAATACGCTCTCAACTCTTAGGAGCTTGTAACTTGGAAATGTGTCCTTGTTTATGCTGAGTGTCCGTTGTGTGGGCCACCGGCTCTGCCCTGCCTCTCCTCACCTGGGACTCGGGCGAACAAACAGGCAGGGGAAAGAGAATTCTGGAAGACTCTCGATGGCAAAGAAATGTTCTGGATCACAGGAGACACACGTCACTTCTGCTCGCAGATAGTTGGCGGACCTGGCCACACGCCCCACACCCCCCAAGGATGAGAAATGTCAGGAAGCGCAGGCAGCATGGCCCCACCATGGCCTGGAAGCCTGGGAGACAGGTGCATTTGGGGCGCTGGGCAGCAGTCCGCGCGGCACGCGGGGAGAAGGCCGGGCGGCCAAAGAAGGAGCCCTGGGCACCTCCACACCCGACGCTGAGGAGGGGAGAGAGGCTGGGAAGGAAAACCAGGAGAATTTGGTTCCCTGGAAGTTAAGAGATGCTTTTGTCACTTGGCTTGAGAAACTTCAGGGAATAAAAAAGATTGGCAGGGCAAGTTAAGTCATCAGACCCCATGAAAGGAAATAAAGCAGAAAGGAGAGAAAGGAGCCCAGGAGTTCTAGTAAGAATAAGGTGTACTCAGTCCGGGCGCGGTGGTCACGCCTGTAATCCAGCACTTTGGGAGGCTGAGGTGGGAGGATCGCTTGAGGCCAGGAGTTCAAGACTATCCTGGGCAACCCAGTGAGAACTGTCTCTACAAAAATATTAGCCAGGCGTAGTGGCACGTGCCTATAATCACAGCTATTTGGGAGGCTGAGGCAGGAGGATCACTTGAGCCCAGGAGTTTGAGGCTGCAGTGAGCTAAGATGACGCCACTGCACTCTAGCCTAGACAACAGAGCAAGACCCTGTCTCTAAACAAACAAAAAAGAATAAGACGTATTCAGCAGCTTATGCCAAATCAAAACAGCTGGAAGGCCATGAACATGGGGATCAAGAGCTCTAGCTTTCAGGGGATAAGGACCTGGGTTGGAGCCCCAGATGTTAGCTTGCGTTTTCTTGCAAGTCTCCTAATTAGAGTTTCCCCATCTAAAATCGAGCCTGCTGCAAAGATTAGATAACATACTGCCTAGTCCAGGGCATGTGGGAAGCATTCAAGTGGTGGCTGGTGTCACCATGCTTGTGGGAGCGTGAATTGCTACAGCCACTTTGGAAAAGCGTGCGGCCGCATCTGTGAAAGCTGAACATAAGCATAACCTATGCCCAGTAATTGCAACCCACATATGCACCCAAGAGACCTGTGCGTGTGTTTCACCAAAGGGCATGTTCTAGAATGTTAATGGCAGCACTACTTATAATAGCCCAAACAGGAAACAACTCAAATGCCAACGGCGGACTGGACACACAGATCAAGGTGCAGCCGTACAGGGAGATCGCGCAGCCCTAGGGACGGGCGACGCACAACACGGCAGCCTGGACGAAGCTCGCGATGTCGTGTGCAGGGAAAGAAGACAGACACTTAAAGAGCACGTTCCATGTGATTCCACGTATGTGAACGACAAAAACGGGCCAAACTGAGCTGTGCGAATGGAACTTAGCACAGTCGTTATCCCTGGGCGGAGAAGGACCAGTTACTGGAAGGGCGAGAAGTAGACTCGCGGGGTGCTATCAGACAGGGGCATCCAACCTGGGGAAACTGATGGAGCCGCACTTAAGATATGTGCATTTTTCATTAACAGGTCGTGTTTTTTGAAAGAAAAAAGTAAGATGTAAGCCTCTGAGTAAAGCGAAGTCTCTGTGCTTGTTTTGTGAAGACACCTGATCCCACTTGTTCATTCGTTAGTCACCAGTTGCTGCCTCTCCTGCCAAAATGGCTGGTCCCAGCCGCGAGAGTAAATATTTGCGTAAATAGGGCGCCTTCCATTTTGCTGTGATTGGCAGTTTAATTAGGTACGTGTCCTTTCACTGCCATTGTAATTAGATTGGTGGAGAATCCAGAAATTTCAGGTTGTTATATTTGTCTCTTGATTGCTGGATTTTTTTTTAAGGTATTTATCGTATTTATGAGCATGATTGGTGGTCTTGGCGTAGGGGAAGCTGCCCGCTCACTGCAAAGCCAAGATGATCTCAGTATGCCAAACAGGAAATTGCGATACTGAACAAAGGGGGAAAATGGGGGAAAATCACCGCCTAAACTCCTTGCCTTTTCCACTGAGTGTCAGCCAGTAGCAAAATAAGGCTCCCGGAACATTAAAACCAGCCTTGAATTTAAGAGCACCAGCAAAAAGCTAGCGTAAGTCCTTGCCGATTTTACAGAGCAATCTCCATTTCCCTATTGCTTGCTTTTTTTCCTTTTTTACTGCAGCTAGTTTAAAGCGATGCTGTAACTCTAATGGTTACTAGGAAAGAACACAGCCCAGATCCCACAGGGCTTATCCAATAAGAGTGAATGTAAATGCAGATGAAGTATTGGGGGGCATCTGGTTTACACCCCCGCCTCGGTGCAGGCGTGTTTGGAAATCACTGCTCAGGAAGCTGGTCGCCTGAATCAGGATGGCAGAACGGTGGCGAGGGCTTTGTTCTCTTCTTTTGCTCACTTGGACCCTTCTGGAGTCTGCCTAGATGGTTTCAACCAGTTGATCTTAGTTTTGCATATTTAGGAATTAGGTAATGTCTTTTTTTAAAATCATTTTCTTTTAGATATTTTTACTTAATTTAGAGTAGGCAATTAGAATCTCATTTTCTCCCAGAGTGAACTAGAAGGTGCTTGGGTACACGTATGTGTGTGTTTTTGAAATTTCTATGGAGATTCCAACTCAAACCTACACACTTCATAAATATATGGTTTTTAGATATTAGTCACAATATATTACCTTAATGCAAAAGCTAAACGTGGTAAGCCTTACAGATCAGATCATCTTTTTGAGAAGACAACATGTGGACACATTTTTGTCACTAATTCTTTGCTATTACCCATACCATCTTCACCTAATTCTGATCTTATCTTAGATTTTCAGATGCTCTTGTTGAAATCATCTCAGCTCTGACTTCGAGGCCAAGACAAGTGGCTCCATTCGCTGAGCGCTGACCGGACGCTTGCTCTGGAGCAGACAATGCTTCGTACTGGAGGTGGGGACGTGAGTGAGAAACCGGCCGTACCTAAAAGGCGCTCACACTTACATAGAAGGGCAAACATAATGACAAAATGTTGGGGTAAAACGTGTAGAAATCATAAACAAGGCACAGAGGAGGGGGTTCAAGGAGAAGCTTCCTGAAGGACTGGATTTGGTTTTGAAGGATGTAGCGCTTAGTGAGAATGCAGCGAGCACAGGCACGTCTTGCTTGAACCAGCCTAGCACGTGCTGAGACCTGGATGTGAGGCTTGGCAGTGGGTACAGGCAAAGCGTGCCTTGGCAGAGACCTTGGGCCCCAGGTGGAGGTGAGCAGACAGGTGCGAAGGTTTCTAACAGGCAGTGAGACTAGATCACTCTGGCCACATGTTCGGGAGGACGGACGGTGTGCCCGGAGGCGGGAAAGCTATTCCTTCGAGGCAGGAAGAACGGTGAAGAGGCTGCGGCATGAGTTCAGCCAGCGAGGTGAGAATTTGGACAGAAACATGAGGCTGCTCAGAAATGACAGGACAACTTGAGACCGTTGGAGGAACCAGAAATACTCGGCGAAGGGATAGCCTTAGGGAGCCTTACCCTCCCGCTCACCCCACAACCTCTGCACTGCTCGTTGGCTCCTCTTCATCAGTGATTGACGTCACACAGCAGTGCCACCCAGAGAGTGAAGACGCCCCGCCTGGTCTCCTCAAACCTGGACGTTTTCTCAGGCGCTTGTTAGAATGCGAGCGGAACAAACTGGAATCTTTCCTTCCGTGTGCTCTTTGAGCATTGCCTGGCAGCGGCTAACTAGGTGTGGCATCATTTGAATACTTTTGTTGAGAACAGCTTGAGCTCATGATCTGGCTGACTTTACAGGATTCCATTTATACACCTAAAGACGTATTAGAATAGAATCTCTAAAAAATATGTTTTAATAAAACTGGAAACTGAGCTCTTCTTGAACAGATATTAATGGATTTATTTATTTTTCAATCACAAAAGGCAATATTCCTGAAAAATCCATTTTCAATGTAGCAGTTGGGACTCTTTGAGTTGCAAATAACAGAAAAGCAACTCAAACTGGATCAGCCCAAAAGGAGGTTATTAGCCTGTGCAGCAGAGATGGAGGCCTGGCCCCACCCAGGCCCACGGTCGTCAGCCCCGGCCTCTGCTTCCCGGCCTTTGCTCAGCCTGGCTCCATCCTTAGCCTCTGTCGACTGTCACAGATGGTAGCCCACACTTCCACCCCCACACACACCTGGTTCAAGTCCCAGGATAAAGAAAGAGCCAGGCAGATTCGCTACTCTGGAGAAAGCAGAGGAGAGTCCCCAGGCAACATGGACTGGGCGTCGTGGAGAAGTTGTTTCCCCAGAGAAACTCCGGGTACTCATGCCAGAAGGGAGAATGAAAGGCAAGTAAAGACAAGAACTGTCTACTCTGCTGGAAATATACAGATTCTGAGAGAGCCGAGACTCCACGTTCAGGGAGCCCACTGCTTCCGGTGGGCTCTACTCAGCGGGTGCACGGCACCTGCTCACTAAATACTGGTCGAATGAGTGAAGGAGAAAGTGCACAAGTGGATACGGTGTGCCCCTCCTGTCTGGACCACCGCCTGGGTTCCTGAACCTGGGAGAGGAGACTGCACATGAGCCGTGTGGCTCTGTGCCGGGCCCTGGCCTGTTCCGCGGCGCCACCACCGAGCTGCCACCCTCCAGCTTAGCTGTTTCCCCGTCTGTGTTGCCTCCCTCAGACCAGAAACCTGTGAGGGCAGAGGCTGCGTCATCCCTTTTCGAATCTTAAGGATCTAGCATAGCGCTGGCACGAAGTCTGTGCGCAGGGATTTGCTTATTGCACACACACGTGCGTGCATGGATAAATAAATTAACACCCAGGTGAGAGGCGGCTCTCTTGAGTCCTTCAAAATACTGCAGTTCCTCTCCCAGCTCATTGCCTTCACTCGCCCAAGTACCCTATGGTGCCGATTTCCAAACCTGTATGCACTTTAGAATCACCTGAGTGTCTTTAAAAAGAAAGTGTAAAGCCCAGGACACACCCAGATTAATTAAATCACAATCTATGGGGGACCAGCTTTAGCAATTTTCAAAGTGTTCCAAGTGACCTCCATGTACAGACAAGTTTGGAAAGCGCCACTCCGTAGGTTCACGCAGGAAGTCGGCGAAGTGTAAGGGACATCACGATCGCCTCTTCTGGTGGGTACTGTGGGTAACGGTTGTATGCTCCCTGGGCCAGGGAAATGAATGTCCCCCGTGTTGAGTATTGCCGAGAGGATGGGACGGGAGGAGCGCGGGGCGGGAGGGCTGTGTGTTCTTGGAAAACTTGGCTGCGGGACTCAGTCTGATACTGAAATGGGAAGTCAGGTGTCTGTGTTTGGAATCTAATCTAGATTTAGTTGTAAATGTCAATGCATGTGTATCGTTTGCTCGGGTTAACATGGCGAGTAGCACAGACGGGGCGCCCTAAACGATGGACGTTTATTTCCTTGCAGCCCTGAAGGGACAACAGGACACTGGCAAGCTGGCTTCTGCAGCCGCTCTCCTTAGCTCGCGGGGCCGTCTCCTCCCTCTGTCTTCGCACAGTCTCCCTGTGAGCGTCTGTCCCGATTTCCCCTTCTGACCAGATCGGGTTAGGGTCCACCTTAAGAACCCTGTGTACCTGTAATCACATCTTTAGAGACCCTCTCTCTAAATATAGTCACCTTCTGGGGTCCTGGGGGTTTGGACTTCAACATACGAATTTTGGGGGACACAGTTCACACTAAATTAGAATTAGAGGACGGAAGGGAAGTATTCTAAAGATTCTTTGGCCTCGTCTCACCGTTTTATTTATGAGGAAGTTAAAGCCATTAGAAGGAAAATGATCCATTTATCCCAGAGGTTCCCAGCGGCAGTGCCGGAACCAGAGCCCAGGGCTTTCCGCTCCAGCTGGCCCTGCCTGGAACAGCGTGCCAGGCACAGGCCAGGCCTGCAGGACCCCACTTCCCACACTGTAATGCACGCAGGCCAGGGGGGCTTGTCAACGGCAGGCTCGGCTTCACTAGGCCCCAGGCGGGGCCCGTGGCTCTATGTTTGCCGCGAGCTCCCAGGAGCTGCTGCACTGCTGCCGTGGTCCTCACAGTGTCTGCCTGGACCTGGGGCTCGTTTGGAATGCACATTCTCAGGCCCCGCCCAGACTGACCGTATCAGCAGCTTTGGTGGTGGGGCCCCGCAGTCTGTGTTTCAGTAGATCCCCAGGTGATTCTGATATGCAAGCTCAGTTTTTCTGCTCTAGAAAGATTGTCCTTAACCTTGTTCTGCCTCAGAACCACCTGATGGGCTTGTTGAAAATGCAGACCAGCAGATCAGAGTCTATGGCGTCTGTGCACATGTGTGTTTGGGGGTGATGTGAGGAGAATGAAATATCTATCCGTTTCTAAAACAAAACAAAAACAAAAACACTCCAGGTAATATTTCTATGCAGCTGGGTTTGAGAACCACTATTCTCAACTGTCCCCTGGAATCATCCAGGTTGAAATCAATCATTGCAAAATGTTCCATTTATTGCCAGCTGTCCAGTGAGCATTTTGATTAACAGAGAGAACTTCCACTTTTCTCCCTCCCACATTCCTGATGCCCCCAACCAACTGGGTCATTCTGGACTCCAAAACACCTGCCATTAGCAAAATATCATTGAGCCGCATTTCCTTGTGTCCCAAAACATCTGTTCTGCCGGTCTATGATGTGCTGTGGCTGGTGTTTGTGTTAAATTTGCTCCCATTTACCTGAATTTAATAGCTTGACTTTTCGTCTTCTTCCTTTACCATCCCTGAATGCCCCCTCCCTGCTTCCGTATGCCCCCGAGCTCCATGGGTTTGTAGGCTGGGACGAGCCATGCTTAGGACAGCTGCTTACACTGCATACAGTTGGGGCACATCGTAATGAAGGCAGGAAGAGCATGAGAATGGGAAAAATTAAGAAGTCTGATAGAACTCAGTGTCGGGGAGGTCACAGGGAAACAGGCACTCTTATGTACCACCAGAGGACTAAACCGGCACAGCCTATTGGGAGGCAATTCGGTGATATCTGTCAAAATTCCTTTTAAAATATCACATACTATTTATTTCAGCAATGTTATTTTTAGGAGTTTATCCTTCAAAAATACCCATAAAACACACAAAAATGTATTGATAAGAATGTTCATTGCTGCATTGTTGATAATGACAAAAAACTGGAAGCTACTACAATATTTATCATTAGAAGAGTGGTTAAATAGTCTGTGGTGTGTCCTTGCAGTGGGACATGTTAACTAGGAGACGTAGCGTGGGAGGCTGGGCCCCGAGCCCCAGAATGCAGCCTCTGTAGCAAGGACCCTGAGGGAGTTGAGTTTTTATGTTGCCGCTCAGCGTCTCAGGGAGCGCGCTGGTGAACAAGGTAGGTGTTTCATGGCCTGTTATGACTTAGCTTTTGGAAACGCGGCGTCTCTTCTGCACTGCTCTGTGGGTGGAGCAGTCATAAGCCTACTCCAATTCACGGGGAGGGATATAAACTCCACCTTTCAGAGAGAGCAGTGTCAGGAATCTGTGGCCATGTTTTATAACCACCACACAGTCGTTACCTCTAGAGAGCAGGCGGTGGAGGAAGAAGATTTTGCTTTTCATTTTATGTCTTTCAATGTTATTTGATTTATTTACAAATTGCACACATGGTTTTTGAGATTGTAGGAGAGAGAAAACAAGGAGAAAATAATTGCAGGAAAAGGGAGGCCGGCGGTAAAAATTTGCAAGCGGAGGAAGTGATGGGCAAGAGGGAGCGGGGCAGGCGGCAGGCCAGGCGGTGGCGGAGACAAAGGTGGGGTTGGTGAGTGAGGGGAGGGGGTAGCAACGCGACTCTGGCTGGTGCTGGGCACAGGCAGGGTGGTCTTCCACCAACCGCTCCCGGAAATGCTGCGCTCGGAATACTGGTCACCCTCAAGGCACAACCCAACACCACCTCCTCTTTGCCGTCTTAGCCCCTCCCACCAGAGCGGGCCCTCCCTGCGCTGTCCCTGCATGGCGTTCGTGTGCATAGACCTGTGCGTGGCATGCGCCAGCCCGGCTCCGGTGGTTACTTGAGAACACTCCTCTTCCCTTTCAGAGACTGTCCTTAACGGCTGCCAAATTTTCTGCTAATTTGCTATATTCGCACACTGCCGAACTCTGTGTCACAGTGGGTATGCTGTAGATAAAAAATCCCTTACACGGGCTGTACTATGTGCTAGGTCACACCATCCAATGTCAGCTCATTATTCTCCCATAACCACCTTATGAGACAGGTACTACCATTATCCCCATTTCACATTTTAGAGAAGACAAAGTTGGCGCATAGAGTGGCCAAGGAACGCGACCACAAACCTGGTAAGTGGTAGAGCTCACAGTCAGTGGTAGGCGCTAGTCCCTTCCACTGCGCCTTCCCTGCTCCGTGCATCCCGCAGCGTGTGCCTAGGATTTCCCTCTGGAGAGTCAAGAAGAGTGTTTCACTGCATTTTGCAAAAGGTACCGGCAGCCTGACAGAATTGAAATTCCATATAGAAACCCCTCTCTCTGGCTGGATATGCAGAAAAGAAGTGGGACGGCACTTGGGCTGGCTGATTAGTGCTTTAGCACTTAACCTGCTCCGTCTCTTCATTGACTTCAGGCCAGACGAGACGAGGCCTCCCGGGAAGTGTGCAAAGCTCTCAGAACATGATCGATGGCCTGGAAGGTCTACAGAGGGAGCATTATAGAAGAGTCTGAAGAAACCACTAAGAAAGGGAACAGAGGCTCAAAAAAGGGCTGGAATGTGGGTCAGGAAATAACTTGAAAAAATACTAATGGGTAGAGTGTGAAGCAGTCCTGTGGTTGAAAACTCCAAAATAATGAGGTCATGAGTTTATATTCACCAACCTATCGTCCCAATGATTACAGAGCTACGAACATGGGAAGAAAGAGCAACAGCAATCGATTTCAGTATTTGTTATCATGGCCTGAATTAAAAGGGGGCCTTGGACAAGGTACTAATTGACAAAGTGTTACAAAGTTGGAAGGAAATAGGGGGTCAGATAGCTTCATCAAACCTGATTCAGCCATATTTGGAAGGGGCTTAATTCAGAGGTAGAGACTGACACGAAGTTCAGCCGAGCGCGGAGGGGCTTTGTGTGACGTCTTGGCTCCATTTTGCCATGAGGTCCCACAGACAGACAATAAAAACGTGGGACTGTAGAATATTAGCCCTCTTGCCTGCTGATTGCTTTTTACCATCTGAACAACTCTGTGCTAATTTCTAACATTCAACATTTATGGACTTCCAGGAACTCATAAATGTCACATCAGGCTGCCTCTTGGTGAATTTTTAATCAAGGGGGAGAATTTCAGCTACAAATAGACCGAGAATGAAGAGGCCCAATATTGATCGGTCAAAGTGGCACTTACGAACCTGAGGTTGAAGCAGGTTGGATAAAAGGATGCTGGGCTTTCTATGGCCCCAGAGACATCGTTCTCCATCGAGTCCAGGTGAATATAAGATACCCCTCGGAGTTATTGAATAGCAGCACACAATAGGAGGTCTGCGGAGTGCTCATACTAATAGCTGTGAATACGAGAAGAAAAGGAAAACCTCCGGCCCAGGCTAAATATCTCAGTCAGAAATGCCCTGGATGTGAAACTCCAGTCCCACAGCAAATTGTATCATTCTTCCCGTAGGGCAGAACGTGTCCTTGGGTGGGTGGGCTGTCCTGCGCTGCATGGGTCTGACCTCTAAGTCAGGCCCGGAGTCGTCCCTGCGGAGACACAGGGCAGCACTTGTCATGTCAGGGATCACTCAGCGCAGTGAGCGATGTCTCTCACTAACGCCAAGCCGTGAATCACCGGTCTGTGGTACTGAAAAATTAACATGCGCCGCTATAAATAACTCATCCGTAATGGGCTGTCATTGATGGTTGTTGGAAAGGTTTGACTCAGGAGTAAGGGTTTTAATGACTGTAATTGAAATTAGATGAAAAGCATCAGTACTGGGCTTTTATTCTGACCCATGCGAGGACAAATTCCATCATATGTCAAAACAGTTATGCTGTGTCAAACCTGAGGGACAGGATGCCACAGCAGCTCTCCTCCAGCACCTTGGACTGCTGTCTCCTGAGATGTCACCCGGTGAGTGACAGGGCACATGCTAGTCACTCCTCAGCGCTGTTCCTTCACAAAGGGCTCTGCTGTAACAGAGACGGACACTGCTGGAAAAGCAGCCCACCCCAGCCCCCAGATGACAGCTGTCATCGGTGTGGAGGGCCATTATTATTAATAACGAGGACAGTCCTTCGCATAGTAGAATACGGTTTACACGGCTCTTTCCCTTCCGTGATCTCATTTCATCCTCCTGAGGCCCAGCGAGGTAGGTCAGAGGCTACTGCTATTATCCTCAGATGCATGAAGGGATGGAGGCCCAGACCACCAAGTGACGTGTCCAAGGTCACACAGCGAGGGAGTGATGCAGCAGGAACCAGAAACCTGTGACCCAAAGCTGTCTACACCCTAGTGCCCTCTAATGATGGTCCGGTGGTTGGTGTCCCATGCTTTCCCCTCCTGTGTGACCAGCATGCTCTTGGCTCCCGCGAAACACCCTCCTCGGTACTCCTGGGGAGCTCCGCCTCTTCATTAACAGCAAAAGCGTAACAGCGGAGGACACATGTGCACGCAGTATATTTTTCACTCACTGACTAATTCTAAATGGCTTTTTCTAGTAGAGTTTGAGTGAGGTTCCAAGCGGGTTAGTGAGGAGATTTTGGAAACAGGCTAGAGTGCCCGTACTCTATGTTCGTTTCGTTTCTGGTTTAGCAGAGCACTTCAGGGGGTCCTGAGTATTAGGAGGGGCCAGACTCTCACAAGGAAAAGCCCTAGGGTTGGGACCCAGCCCTCAGGGATGCTCCTCCAAAGCCCAGCCCCTCCTCTTTCCCCTGAAACCAGAAGCGGCTCCACACATAAATCTCCTGGTCCCCTGCCTGCGTCCCAGGAAGGACCGGTTCTCCTGTCACTGCCAGGCCCTGCAGCCCTGTGGGGGCTGCTGCCGCCTTACTCTCCGGAGGCAGAGAACCTGAGAAGCAGCAGGGACCATATGCTTCAGCCGTTATCTTCAGAACCTCTGGGCCCCAGGCAATTAGTCAGAGGAGCGGAGCCCACGTGCGCCTCCAGCCCCAGCGTCTCCCCAGCAGAGCCCACACCGCACCGGCACGGTTGGCAAATGAAACCGAGGCATACCTTTGTTCCTGTAGCCTGTCACCATCCCCCACCCAGGGACAGCTTCATAATCCTCCTGTGCAAACA
Source organism: Avahi laniger (assembly GCA_963575035.1). NCBI lineage: Eukaryota > Metazoa > Chordata > Mammalia > Primates > Indriidae > Avahi > Avahi laniger. The sequence goes on from CAUYSK010061062.1 coordinate 177,488, forward strand.
TAACAAGTCCCACGAAGGATTGCGTACATGGTCTAATTACACGTAACAAAACATCTCCTCTCAGGAGAGAAGGAATGTTTGGTAGTAAATTAAGAGATGTAAGAACCACTGTGACTCATGCTGATTAATCCAGCTCTCTAGCAATGGGGAAGGATCCTTGAGAAATGGGTTTGCAGTTGGATGATAATTATATGCCCACTATGGGGGCTTTTCGTGTGCATTGACTTTTGTGTGGAGGGGAGGGAGTGTGCCTGGGAGCTGACTCATCCGGCTCTGTGTCGACAGGACGGAACGGAAATGACTCCAAAAAACATTAGTGCTTATTAAACGCGTAAAGCGCCAGGGAGCCCACCTGCCTTGGTCCCAACGCCTCGTGCCGCCGTTTCAGATGGGACTGCATCTGTGCACGCTGGAACCTTCCTCCAGCTTTGCCTCTGAGAACGGTGGGTTTATGTGACTTTCCTCACCCCTTTCAACGCCAACCTCACAGAGCCTCTCTGAGCTCCAGTCCATGGGGACCTTATTGATTAAAGTGAAGACAGAACAAACACTTTAGAAAAACATGCTTACAGCTAATCACAGCTACGAAGGTGGACTCCGTGTTGGGTGGGCTGGGGAGGGGCACAGGCATGACGCTCTGTTGTTGACATACAGTTTCTGAGCTTGTAAACAAGACCCATGTTTGAATTTTTGGTTTTGCCACTTCTAGCAGCCACCTGACTCTCTGGGCTTTGAGTTTTCTAATCTGCAATGTGGGATTAGTGCTTATTTCTGCCCTTCCTACCTTGGGGATTGTTACGGAGATCAAGTCGAAAACGTGATGTGAAAATGCCTTGCAAAGTGTCAAGCGTTCTACAAATGTCACTTTTCTTGACATTAGCGCAGCATCTCTAGCACGCAGCAAACGTTTAACAAACATCCTAGTCGATGGATTGATAGACGGATGTTATGGGAGAAGAACGGGGCTATTTGAAATCTTTGGAAAATTCAAGGGAGATTTGCTATAAATCGTGGATTTTTAACAGCATTTTTAATGGGAAGGAGTGGAGCCTTGCTAGGATGAACAGTGGCATATTCCTGACTGCGGCGATGGGGAGATCTGGGCGGGAATAGCGTATTTCCTCCGCTGAGTAGAGCAGAAGTTGAAGGATGAGCTAAAGGGTGGATAGATGGAAGGCTGGGAGGTCAGAGGGTAGGAGAGGGGGTGGGACTTGTCCTGGAGAGAACAGCTGATCGCAAGGGCGTCTGCGCAGACGCAGGCATCCGTGCAAGGCGAGGGAAATACAGGTCGCAGTCGCAAACAGAATGGACAGAATGATGACGTAAGAAGCTCAGGTGTAGGGTCTTGAATTCTAGTGTCTCCCACATCTTGCGTTGTGTTCACAATCGAGGGCTGGTGGATAAGGGATGGGGTGGAAATAGATGCGCTGAACTAGGTCTCTGCCCCTTCCCCATGAAGTGCCCATCGGAGAGTCCGTCCCAATCCAACATTCCAGGGCCTTAAGGAAGGGAGCAAGTTCAAGACCTTAGTCCAGAGCAGTACAGTCCCCAGGGAACAAAACACAGCCTGAGACCTTTCCAGGGGAGCTGCACACCCCGTTCCCACTCCCCCGACCCTGCCCTTCTAACATGTGCGCCATTACGGAGTCTGCAATCCGTAACGATGAGGAAAAATACGCTTTCACTGCAGTAGAGCAAACTTCTGTAAGAATGGGGCTGTGTTTTGAATGCTCTAATGTACAGAAATTGACACCCATCTACTTCCCATTCAAAAACCTTCTCTCTGCAACAGCGTGACAATGCTCCCTCCTCTCTATTTTCCTCGCATGCTGCCGCGAACTGCTGTCGTGAAGCAAACCCTTCTGTTGCAATCTTTTATTTTTATCCCCCCTCCCCCACTTTGCAAATCCCTCTCGTTCTCTAAGATATTAAAGTGTGGTAAAAGCTGCTAAGTGACTAAGAAATGGACCTTCTGAGTCAACAGATTCGCCCCCTCTGTATCTTTGAGTCATACCAGCTAATGTTTCTTGACACAATTCAATTTTTCTTCTGATTTTTTTCTGTCCTGATGGCAAGGCTTACAAAAAATTTCAAAGCATTTGAGGATGGAAGATCTCACCCTGATCCATGGACCATGCTTACCATAATCAGGAGCCCCCTGCCAGGTGGCACAGCAACACTGCATGACATGCTAATTTCTTGACACCGTTTGGAAGCCCTGTTGCTCCTACTGTCGAGCCACTCTGGGGCGAGGTCAGCGAACGCTGCTCTCAGTGCGCCTGCAAGTAGCCATTCATGCGCGGTGACCACCCGCTTCCCACATGTTCACATCACGGTGTGGAAAGAACAGTGCAGGTTCAGATCTGGATCCTCGGTTTGCTAGCTGAGATCTTTGGACAAGTCACTTCACCTCTCTGAATCCCAATTTCTGAACCATAAGATGGAATAAAAGTACAGAACTCAGAAGACCATTGCTAAGATGCAGTGTGATGATGATGAGCACCCGAGGTCATTCAGGTGTGAGTTCGTTCTCCTCCTCTTCATTTAAAGTGTGTGTCTCTCTCTCTCCTTTTCTCCCTGTCTGCACAGGCGTGTACCATCTGTGCCTGGGTATGCGAGAAACTGACAGCGGGGGTTGCTTTTAGAGAGGCTGTGATCTGATAGAGGAAGATGATTTTACTTTCACCGTGACAACTTTCATACTATTTAGAATCTTTGCCATTAGTACGTATTGCCTAAAAATATTAAGGAAAATATGTATATTTAGAAATTTTGAATTCCTAACTCTTGGTTCCTTTTTTTCAGCGTCTTCCCTTCCTTTCAGGGTTTAGCTGTGTCATATAGAACAGGCGCAGAAAGAAATTTCTGTTTTGACCCGCCTAATACTGACTGTAGAACTTATTTAATGTAGAAGTCCTCCAAATTCAAGCCACACTGGGAAATAGATGGATTTTAAATAATGAAGGGTTGGACGACTGGATAGCCATTTGGGAAAAGATAAAAATGAATCCATATCTCACACCCCATCCCCAAATAAATTCCAAATGGATGACAGATTTAAACGTAAAAAAATGAAACCATACAAGTACTAAAAGAAAACAAAGAAACAAATAGACATTTCATAGAAAGTATATGCAAATCGCCTTTAAACATATAAAAAATTACTCAAACTTACTCATGATAAGAGAAATGCAAAATAAAACTATAGTTAAGATACTATCTTTCCCCTGTTAAACTGGCAGAATTCAAAAGGTTGCCAAGACGCACTTTCAGTGAGACCGGGAAACAGGTTCTCTCCTAAATTGCAGGTGAGAGAACATGGTCTCCATGGAGGAGAATGTGGTGTATCCAGCAAAACCATGCATTGGCCCTTGGGCCCAGCAATTCTTCTCGTTGGGATTTACCCTGAGATATATTTCCACAAGTGTGAACGAAATGTGAGAAGGTATTTATTGAAATGTTATATATCATAACAAAACACTGGAATCAACTTAAATGCCCTTCTGTAGTAGATACATTGGATCATCTGCGGTGCACCCACACAAAAGCACACACACTGTGAGAAAGAACAAAGAAGGCCGGGCACAGTGGCTCGGGCCTGTAATTCCAGCACTCTGGGAGGTCGAAGTGGGAGGGTTGCTTGAGGCCAGGAGTTTGAGACCACCCTGGGCAAAAGCGAGACCCTGTCACTACAAAAAATAGAAAAATTAGCCAGGAATAGAGGTGTACACCTATAGTCCCAGCTACTCAGGAGCCTGAGGCAGGAGGATCACTTGAGCCCAGGAGTTTGAGGTTGCAGTGAGCTATGATGATGCCACGGCACTCTAGCCTGGGAGACAGAGTAAGACTCTATCTTGAAAAAAAAAAGAAGCAGCAGCAGCTCCCTATGTGATATGGAGTGATTTCCAAGACATGCTGTTAAGAGCAAAAAGCAGGTTGTGAAAGAATGCATATTGTAGTTTACCTTTTGTGTAAGAAAAAGAGAAATAAAAAACCCATGTACTCATTTGCTTATTTTTGCAAAAAGAAATGCAGATTGAGTCACCAGAAACAAATGAAAGGGGTTGCCCATTTGGGGTGTGTGCGATAGAGTGACAGGGATGGGGCTGGTAGCACAACTTTTCTAAGTACACCTTTTAATATAATTTTAACTTACATAAATGCTTTATATATTGTATGTTAAAATAAAATTAAATCAAATCAGTAAGGGTAAATACAAAGCAAATCTTAAATCTGAATATGAAATGAAACAAAGGAAAACAAGCACATATCAAATTGACAATATAACCACAGAGAAAGTAAATAACTAAAAACCTTCGAACACAGTGTTCTGACTGTACATCCTTGGTGGGTGATCGTCTAAGGGAAAAAAGAGAGCGGCAAAGGCATCTTAAACGTACCTAGCAGGTTTGTTGTTGGTAATGACATTGGTACAGTGCTTCCAGAACTATTTTGAATATATCGTAGGACTGAACAAATGAGCTGCGTGTTGATGGTGTTAGGAATCAGGGAGAAGGTGTATGCAAATATAGGACAGGGAAAGATGAGGGAGAATTCTGTGGATATTGGATTCAGATAAGAGGACTCAATCCAGAGTCAAATTTGTCCGCTGAAAGGGCCTAGAAGCAACAAACTTCAGTAGCAATTAGCCCAACACTCAAATCTTAGTTTCTGAATACCATTCTCCTTGGGGAAATGGCTAATTACAGGTTTTCAGCCTAGAACATCTTGTACCAGAAATCAAAGAACAGCTCACAGACTGGTGGTGGCTTATCAGAAAAAGTCATGAGTTGGCTTGAAGGGATTCTCATTAGCTAAATTTGAGACAATGTGAGCATCCAAAGGAATGACTGCAGTAGATTATAACCCAGTGAAAAAAATTGAGTCTAAAGTCATACTAAAATATTAAAAGCAAAATTTAAATTTTAAAAAGTGGTGAAATCCAAGTGAGAATGGAGTCTGGTTAGTCACATTGTACCAGTGTCAAGTTCCTGGTTTTGATGACATGCAATGTAAGATGTTATCACTGGTGGAAGCTGGATTTTGGGTACACTGGACCTCTTCGTAATATTTTTGAAACTCCTCATGGCTCTATTACTATTTAAAGACAAAAGTTAACAAAAACGTATATAAACGTGTGGGAGGTAGGTTGGTATTCTTCACAGAAGAATTTCAGCTTATATTTGTAGAAAAATGATAGGATTAGAAAAGTCACCATTTGCAGCAGCCAAGGTAATGTCTGACTCAGGCAAAGATGGTCAGTAGATGATAAAACCATCCAGTGAACTCGAGTAGAGAATGGGATATTCGCATGGTCTCACCCCGTAGAGTACCTATTATTCACAGAGGGTGAAGGGACATTTTTGATGGAGACATCTGGCAGACGTCACACTGACCAAACAATGGAAGAAAGTGACTGCCTCGCTGGTTCTCACTTCTGAACCTTCCACACCACGCAGGGTCATTGTCAATATTGAAACAAAAAGGCATTTTGAGCTTCCTGATATTCTGGGATAAAAAATATGCAATACTACCTAGGTTGTACTTAAACCAAAAATGTCTAATTTGAATTCAATAATGAAGAAACGAACACATAAATTTAGATTATAGGACGTTCTACAAGACAACTAGCCTGAACTCTAAAACTATCAACCATGAAAGACAAAATAAAATACAATGAAATAAAGAATAAAAAATGAGAGACTGTTCTAGATTACAGAGACTGAGGGGACTAAAGGGAATGACGATTACAGACAACAGATGGCTTTCGACTTGGTCCTGGATCAGAAGAAAATGTCGTAAAGAACATTATTAAGACAATTAGAAAAATCTATATATGGACGGTATTTTAGATAACATTGTATTAATATTTTGGAAGGCAAATGTCTTAGGAGTGCAAAAAACCATTGTGCTGGTGTGCGATAATGTCCTAGTTCTCAGAAAATATATGCTAAAGTGTTTCGGGGTCAATTGTCAAGATATCTGTAACTAATTTTCAAATGATTTAGGAAAAATATTAGAAAGAGGCTGCAAGCAAGCAAAGCAAAATGTTAGCACTCAAGGAGAAAGAAAGGTAGAGCAGACGAGTTTCACCATATTATATCTTCGACTTTCTGTGGGTTTAAAACTGTCAAAATAAAAACTTGGGAAAAACACAATAAACTGACGTTGGTTCATCCCCAGGTTGTCTTTGTCCTGCATCCAAATTGGAATTCCTCCCTCTCAGCTCATCCCTCCCCCAGATCTCAGCATGATCGGCAAGGGCTGCTTGCGGCCTAACGGCCCAGTGGGCCCAGGCCCGGCACAGGTCCCACAGGCCCGCGGGAGGGCTCACCACCCGCTGCCACCTCCGGGCCCTGCTGCCGCCCCAGCAGGGACTGTTAGCGGGAGCTGCTTGGCTCATCGCTGAACCTGAAAGAGGTCTGGGGAGCTGCGGGGCCTCTGTGGCTGAAGGCTTCCTGAGCCCTTCTGCTTGGAAAGCTAATGCCAGGGACTAAAAACTGGGGTATAACATGACAGATTTCAGCTCAACAGCAAAACCTGCCTCAGTCTTTCTCAAAAAATAGGAGACTACAAATGGAGCTGATTGTTCTCAGGAGGGGGCATACACCAGCTGCTTTGGGATGGATCCATTAATTACTGTCGAATATTCAAATAAGTAGCCCCAGCGTCTAACCAGCCAACAAACCAACCAATAAATGCATCCACTCCTTCAACAAATCTGCTCCGGGCGGTTTGCTTTGTGCTATGTAATGTAGCTGCAAAGATAAATGGGACAGAGTCCATGCCATGGAAGACGTGATTGTTCATCTGGGGGATTTACTACAGATTCTTGCCACACGATAATTGGTAAATGCATAATAGCAATTTTCGTATCGCAGCGCTGATGCAGTGCACCTAAGCTAAAGCAGGAGGGGGAGGCATGAGAAAAAACTTCTTAGAGAGGATGAAATATTTTTTTCCATTGTAAAACCATCTCCTATTGTCCCCAAAGCTGAAAATAAATCAGGAACTAGGATCCGCAGTAAGGGAGGGGTAGAAAGTGGTTCTAAAAGTTTTATTAGGCTTTCATGTTTTTCCATCTCTTCGATTGGGCGAGGATGATCGTCTCATCCACATTTGCCTGGAACTTTTCTGGTTTTAGCACTGATAGTCCCAAGTCCCAGAAAACCCTTAGTTCTGGGCAAACTGGGGCAGTTGGTCACCATATAATCCTCCCACTGGTACCACAGAATCTTCAGCTGTGAAGGATCGTGTATGAAGAACACACTGGGTAACATGCGAGCTCCGAGAATGCTGGAGTGCGTGCAGAGAAACGAGGAGGAGGAAAAGGGCCAAGCCCACGTCTTCATTTTCCTCGTGGACCGGACAGCCGACAAGCACAGCGGTCAGAGGGATTTCTCCCCTGTGTGGGCCCCCGCCGCCTCTCTCCCTTCCTCCTGAGTGTCCTCCCGTCCCCACAGGTCTACCCCAACCTGCTTGTCCTCCGCACCCAGCCAATACCTTTCTCAGCTTTCCTGCTGAAAGTCATCACCCCTGTGACTGGCAAGGGCTTGTTATTAACATCTGTGTGCTCGCGTGGTACATGGCAGCTCTTATTTCAGAGCTAGCAAGAGCCTTAGAGAGCTCAAAGGGAAGTTAGAAATCTATTCATTCGTTATGAACTCATTCATCTTTAATTTGTTCCCAACAAGGTCCCAAGTCCCGTAGGAGGCACTGGAGATTCCAAGAGGAATCAGCCCCTGTACCCAGGGAGCCCCCGCCTGCTGGACGAGATAGGCAGGTACACGAGCTAGTGCGACACGGGGCAAAATGACCTGTGACGGAGGTAAAGCGTCGTGCGCGGTTGTCACTGGAGCATCTAGGGAGCGTGGCGGACACAGTGCCGTGTGCTAACGGGATACAGAGACTTTTAAGAGGTTACAATAGGTTTAGTGTCTGCAGCAGATCCGAAAACACGTGGTTTAATACCCTGTGGTAGGGGCTACAAAAACTGTAAGCCCAGGGTCTCCGAGGACGCAGACGAGCAACACGGAGCAAAGCCAAGGGCTGGGACAGGGCAGTGGGGGACGTGGCATCTGAGCTGACTGGTTGGAGGTCTGGGAGAAAGACCACGAGGGCAGCAGGCATGAGGGGGTCAGCGGATTAGAGGCAAATTTAGCAGAGCACATCGGTGGGGCCTTGTGACTGATCGTATGTACAGAGCAAACAATCTCGGACCTTCCTGTGTCTCCCGGGAAGTCTCATACAGGACACTGTGCATCGTGGGCGTTAGCAACTCTCTGTTGACTGAGTCGGGTGAGACATTAGGCAGGATCTAAAAACTCCCCAGACTGAGAAACGTTACTTAAACCGTGTGTGTGTGTGTGTGTATAAGAATTATGCAATGGAACACGTTTTAGGAAATGTCGCGGACTCTCCTCGGGAGGTAGTTACGGCATGGAGAGATGCAGGAAAACTCAAAAGGAAAAAGATTTCTCTCGATGTCTTTGTCCTGCTGCTTCTTCATCTCTGAGTCCCATCTCATTCAATAAAATGATTAAGAACTAAAATCTATTTAAAATATGTGAGTGTCCTGCCTTCCATTCCTTCTATCCCAGCATGCACACACACTCACAGTTTATTAAGAGTTTGTTTTGTCTTCTGTGCTGAATTCACATGCATTCTCTACAGTCAGATTACGAATCTCTGTAGTTGGGGTGGTGTGGACCTTTAGACATGGGCTCTAATAAACATGCTTAACTTATCTGGATTTGGAGAGGAGACACGGGGCATTGCTGGATTCAAATGAACAGCTCCAATCTCAAATTTCTTGCCTTTCTCCTTGAATCGCTGGGAGGGGTGGGAAGATGGAGACCGAGAACAGTCCCTTCTGCCTTTGCATCTGTGCCGGAGACTTCCCAAAGCACTGCTCAAGCTGTTCTCCCCTGCGCACGCTCCCGCACTCCTGCCTGCTGGGCACCGCTGCGTTCTCGGCAGCTCGAGGCTGGTCTGCCGAGGACAGCCCCCAGCACAGCAGCACTGGCCCCTCTGAGACCTGGAGGTCCCGTGGCCACAGGCAGGAGGAGAAAAGTCACGGACAGAGGTGGGGACAAAAGATTGGCTCTGGGAGCTCCATCAGAAGGGGGTGTTGGCAGGGGGTGGGGCAACTGCTTTTGTCTCATCCTCTGGGCTTCTGCTTTGGGAGATGCAGAACTCTTCAGTCGCTAAGGTTGCTACTGGAATGTCTGCATCTTGGGATACTGGGGCTCGGACTCAGGTGTCATCTAGGAATCAGAGGAGGCCGCGAGCTCCCTTCTGTTCAGCCCCTGGCTCATGGGGTGACTTTCCACTGCACCCTTCGTCACAAGCACCCTCTACAACACACATCGTGTTAATAGCTGCTGAACACGTCCAGCGTGGAGGTGCTAGATAGTGCACCCTACGCGGTTACAGTATTTCACTTAATTACACCAACGCTCTAAGGCAGGCATTGCTTCCTTGCTTTATAGTCGAGGAAATCTAAGGCCCCGAGGCCAGTGAGAAAGTTAGGATTAATCCCAGGGTTGCCGGGCTTCAAAGCCTCTGCTGTGTGCCCCTCGCCCCCCACCAGGTGTGGAACACCATGTTGTCCCTGCGTAAAGTGGCTCTTTGTATCACAGGCCTAGCTCATGTATCCCATAGATTGCAACCGGGTTGAGAGTAGAGACCAGGCCTCATAACTGTTTTATGACACAGTCTCACTACCTGTGAAACAGGGCTTGTGTTTACATTTCTTCCCCAATGAGTCAAACCAACCAATGCCCGTGTGAGCCTTTGGAATTTGGGGGAGAAAGTGGGACCAAGGCCCAGGCGTGATGAGCCCATGTGGTCCCCAAGAAGCCCTTCCTGTCTTCTGAATGCCTGTTAAAGTTCTCTCAGTTTTCTGCAGACTCCTCCTGGAGTTCAGTGCCAGATAAACAGTCTCTCAAATTTCTTACGTGTTATGAGGCATTGCAGATGACTCTGTGTAATCAAATATGCCATTCCACATCTCATTTGTAATTTCACAATTTAGCTCTCTGCACCATTTAAGCACATATAGAGCCTCTGGAGAAATCCTTGTTTTTTGCTAAAGCTTCTCTATGTGAGCTTTGTGCTGATTTTGATCTTTGCTGTGTCTAATAAGATTCTCACGAAGTTTCCTCACTACGAAAGCTTTATAAAATTTAAGGAACCATGGAAATAAGCCCCGGCCTATTACAAACCAAGGTAGGCCCGGTAAGCACCAGGCAGGGGGCCCGGATCAGAAGCCGAATGTTCTTTTTCTCTTGCGTCCATTTCCTTTGTGGCTGACGCGGCTGGGTCTCTGCCAACTGCTACGGCTGCTTTACGGGGTCGTCTGCTTGGCGACTGGCAAAACCCACCTCATGTATCATACTTGATTGGAGCTTTGCACCCACCCAGTTGGTGAGGCAGGGCGACTACTATTATCCCCATTTTATAGATGAGGACACTGAGGTGTGGAGCAGTTCAGTGACTTGCCCAATCCATGAGGCTAATGATAATTGTTAATTAATTAACTAACCACAGACCTAGGAATCAAATACAGATCTTCCAATGAACGTCTTCCTGCTGACGCAGTCTGCCTTCCCAGGGCGAGACTTTGCCGTGGCTGCGCCAAGCTTCCCGAGAGGAGACCGACCTGCGGATTCTGCTGCCCGTGCGGTTCTTGAGTGCACCAGCTCCCTCCGCCCCCGTCGCCACTCTCCCCGCCCTGGCCACTGCCGTCCCTCACGTGGGCCACTGCCGCAGAGCTTCAAGCTGATTTCCCTGCTTCTGCTCTCGCCCTACTCGGGTCTAATCTTCATACTGCAACGTGAGAGACTTTATTAAATAAGAAAATTTGTCACAATGTTCCTTTGCTTAAAACACGTTGATCGCTGCCACGGTCTTCAGGAAAGCATCCCAGCTCCCCAGCGTGGCCTCCAAGGGTCTGCGCGAGCCGGCGTCTTCCCGCCCCCACTCCCCAGCACTGCGCGCCACACCAAGTTCTCTTGCTGGGGCCTCTGCCCTCTTCTTCTTCTGACTCTTTCACCTTTCCTCAGAGAAGATGATCATGTTTAATCTTCTTCTCTGATCATATCTGATAATTTTGCAATAGTTTGTAACCAGCTACACCCCCACCCCTCCCATCTTAACTGCTATCATCAGTAGTGACTTTTATTTCTGCAGCATGACTCGGAGTTTGTGAAACGCAGATAACACCTCTGGTGATTAGCAAAATAACGATGGTGGCAGGTGTTATGCATGGGGACTCGGTGGCTTGGGGATGCTAAGGAACTTGCCCACCTTCGTGTCACAGGCAAGCGGCAGACCCAGCACCTGGAAATTAAGTCTCGAGAATCCAGTTCGCGCAAAGTCATGCAACCTGTCTCCGTCGCTTATCAGCCCCTGTGAAGCATCTTGAGATGGAAGTACGAGGCGCTGTAGAAAGCTGGGCTGCGTTCTGCGGACTGGAAAGATTTGCATGAGACGGTTCCCAGGTGGAAGGATACGCAGAACAAAGAAAGGGCGAGGAACGCTGCCCCGGGGCAGCTGGCGCGCGGCTCATTAACCTCCTTCGCAATGTCTCTCAGCCCCGCTGTCTCCCTGCTGACCAGAACTAGTCAGAAGGGAGTTGGTGGGGTAAACTTTCGCCTGTGGGGACGGGATCCCCGGAGAGGAGAGGGATGGGCAGTGGGCAGAGTTTGCTGTACTGTGCTGAGTCATGGGGCGGATCTTCTTTCTGGGCATAATTGGGAACCATTCCCCTGGGGAAAGTATCAGCGTCCGCCACTTGTGTCTAAACGGCCCGAATGCCAAGGGCAGTACAGCTCGCGTTGAAGCTCCCACATTACTCACCGCCTTCCCGAGCTTGCTTGGTGTTCTTGCATCGCCTTCTCATGCCACTCACTTGGCAACGGCGGCGACACCCCGTAGGAGAGTGAGAGGAGATTGGGACACAGCCCTCCGGGCTAGCAGAAAGCCATCTAAAAAGAGGAGGAAAAGTACCCAAACCAAGGTAGAAGGTTGCTGCTGAAAACATGGCGGGCTCTACAGCAATTTAGAAGGCGGAAGTTACAGGGCTTGAGAGTGGACAGAGCTGTGGGGCGGTGAGAGGGTGGGGGGAGGGCGGATGGCTCCCAGGGGTCTGGCCAGAGCAGCAGGGTGGGCGACCGTGTCATTCCATGAGGTAGGGGATGAGAAAGCAAGTTCTTTCCTTCTTTCTTTCCTTTCTTTGTCTGTTCTTCGAGGTTCAATGACCAGTGCAGTTCCGAACACCTCAAACTTGCTGTGCCTGTGGATATTTGAGTCTGGAACACTGGCGCCGGCTTCGGCCTAGACATGTAGGTTTGGGGTGCCTCGGCGCAGAGATGGTCGCTGGAACCATGGAACGGATGAGAGCACCTGGGAGAGAGTCTGGAGCGGGACGTGTCTTCTCTGAGACGGCTCAAGGACATAGTTCTCACTGCAAAGTCAGAAGCAGAGGCAGGAGAAACTGCAGTTACACGGTTGCAACTGAGAAGGCGACGGAGCCACATCCAAAGGGTGAAGCAAGGACACAAACGCCCACGTGGAAATCCCGACGAGAAGGAGCAAAGGGCGAGAAGAGGAGGGAGGGGCAAGGAGGCGGGCGGGTCGAGCGGCTCAGTACGTCGTCCTTGAAGAAGCCTGGGTGTGAGAGGCCCCTTCACGTGGGGCCTGGCGTGTGCTTGGAAACTGGCCGTGGGCGCCGTGACAAGTGCTGGGCTGGGCACCGCCATTCCCGGCGTGTCAGCCAATCCTCGTGAAGCTGGCTAGAGAGGAAAAGCCTTCGGATTTCTGCTCCACTGAGCACCTCGTGCCCGGCCTAACTTTCCTCAAGGCTGTCAGCCTTTGAGACGCTGTTGGCAAGGTCACCGATAGTATTAAAGAGGGAAGGAAGCACGAAGCATAAGGTTTTTGGGTCCCTCTTCTCGGGAGGCCCCTTGCAGGCAGGACTCTGCACAGGTTCACCGCGAGGTGTGGCGTCGCCTGCCCGCAGGCTGCCGCTGATGAACACCTGTCTCACACGACCTTCCTGCGGCATGGCCGGTTTGCTTGTCGGAGTGCTCCGGCTTCAAGTATGTCACAAGCCTTTGACTCACGACCTTTTCAGGTGCTGCTGTCAGCAGCTCTAAAAGGCACGGGGTCTTGTATTCAGGGAAGATTGCCTTCTAGATCCTGCTCCAGCAAACACACCTCCAAATCTCAGTTGCTTAACCCAGTAAAAGTTTATTTGCCAAGGACGCCCAGGCAAAGGTGTAGTCTATGGACCAGCAGGGTTGGCATCACCTGGGAGCTCGGCGGAATTCAGAATCTCACACCCACCCAGACCTACTGGATCAGGATCTATGTTTCACCAAGATGCCAAGTGATGCGTAAGCACATTACCACTCGGGACGCACAGCCCTGGATTACTAAAGGCTCCTTGATGGGTGAGCAAGATCGTTCTCATAGCAGAGGGACAGGAGGGAATCAGGTACAAGGAAATAGAAATAGGAGAAACAAGAAGAAGCTGTCTGGCCTGCTGGCAAATTTTGAATTATGCCAAACTATGTAAAGTCTATTCCTGAAATCTCAGCGCATGGGTGCCCATGAGCTGTCGGAGTTAGCCCTGGCTCACAACCCAGTGGCCTGGGGACAGACGCGAGGGCAGGCCCCTCTGCCATGACTGCCTGCGCGGGCAGGTGGGGAGAAGGGGGGCTGAGAGCCGGCAGTATGTCCTTTACAAAAAGGGAAAGTCCACACTGTTTTTTCCTGTGTGGCATCCCAAAGAGCTAACGTTAAGGGGGCGATTACTGGCTATTTTTACTCTCATTTTGGTAAATCTGGCTTTTTCACCCCCACACTTCTGTTTAAGGTTAATCTGACCTGTGCTGAGTGCCACGGCCAACAGCGTTTGGCAGCACCAAGCAGGAGAGGCAGAGAGGGCAGCCGTAACTCCACATGTGACTCGGAAACTGGCTTCGTCTCATGGCAGGAGCCGTGTGTTGTTATGGTATTAACGTGAAGAAGTGGAAGCAGCCGGAGCCTCCCCGGCTACCGCCCCTTTGTGGGGGTCTCTACTGGAGGGGTGCTGGGAGGGAAAGGGAGGCGCTTTGCTTTCGTAGGATGGAGACTCTTGGAAAAGAGGTGAGAGGGGTGTGTGTTGGGGGGTGGGTGCATCATCGTCTATGAGATGAAGCGTGCATCATCGTGCCTTAGAGGCAGTCAAGCCGGGGAGGCGCCCCAGCCCCCCAGCCCCTCCTTCCGGGGCCGGCCATTCGGAACACCCTTGCCTCTACCCTGAGGCTGCTGGGAGCCAGAACCTGCCGGTACACGAAGCGGCAGCTGACAGTTACACGACCCATCCGGGCAGCATCTTCTCAGTCAAAACCACTGTTCTCTCCCCTCAGCTAACGAAATCTCCTACTTTCCCACTCAATGTCCAATCTCCCTTTTTCCTTACTAACAGAACCCCGATTTTCCCCCTGGGTGGCAAGATGCCAGGTAAAAAGATGCAGTTTGCCTGCCTCCCTTGCCAGGGGGTGTGGCCCGTCGGAGGTGAGCAGAGTCTCCAGGAGGGCTTTCACGAGAGCTGGTCAAGGGGGCGGGCTTTTGCTCTTCCTCCTCCTTTCTGCCTCACACGGGGCATCTGCTTGGATCTTGGGGTGAATTCGATGACAGAATGGCACACCAGAGCTAGCAAAGCAGACAGGAGGACAGGGACACCGGTGACTGCCCGTCACTGGACTTCTGCCCAGAAGCCACTTGCCTGAATTTCCCGGGCTTGCGGGGCGCTCCATTCTGAGTACCCCCCTCCGCCCTGTCTGTGCTAGGTGGGCAAGTAAATCTGTCTGCCGTGACAAATGGCTTCCAAGTCTCAGAGTGTAACCTAACCGAAGTTTCCATTCAAGCTGAGCCACACACAGAGGTGATGGGTGGCAGCCCTCCCGGGCCCGGGAGCCTGTGCTCCTCCTCCTGTGTCTCTGCTGAGCTAGGCGCCCTCCACGCCCTTCCGACGCAGCGGCAGGTGGGGACGTGAGCAGGATGGCGCGTGCGTGGCCTTCCTGGCCGTGCCCTGACGAGGTGTGGTCGTGTTCACTGAGACTTCCCTTGCCCCTGTTCAGTCACATGGCTACCAAGGGTGCTGGGCAGTGTCATCTGGTTGTGTGCTCAGGAGGAAAGGAAGTGAGTTTTGGTGACTACATCATAGTTTGAGAAATGTTCCTAAAAAAGAAAGAAAGAAAGGAGAGGAGAGGAGAGGAGGAGAGAGGAGAGGAAGAAAAGGAAAGGAAAAAAGAGGAAAGGTCAGCTAATGCTCAGTTGTTCTCTAGAGGTAATTAAAGCGTGTTTTCTGGGACCCAGAATGTGCCACTGAGTAGAAGAATGGACTGAGTCCGCTGGACTCCAAAGGGTCTGATCTGGCAGCTGCCCTGTGCAGACGCCTGGTGCCATCCGTGGCTGGGCAGCTGTCTGCGGGGGCCCAGACAAGCAGAGACTGTTTGCTCAGAGGGTTGCTGGCCCAGCAGGAGGTAGGTGGACACTTGCGTCTGCACGCTCTGTTGTAACTGTCCCCATGGCTGACCCTGGGCAAGAAGCTTCCCCTTCTGAGCGTGGGTTTCTGTTTCCTGATCCGTGGCGTAGAAAGAGCAGCATCAGCTCTGTGCGTCTCTCGCTCTCACTGGAAGTGATGGCGCAGAGAGGCTCGTGCAGGGCGGGGCTCCGTGGCTGGAGCTGCGTTCCACTCCCTTCTGCCGCCCTTCAACTGACCCTTGTCCATGAAGCAGACATCACAGTATGTTACGTGAGACCGTTACCTCTCTGGCTCAAACTTGCGTTTCCAGCCCCCTCCAGCCACTGCCTTCATTTACCCTATATTTCTCCTTCGCACCTAAACTCCCACTGTCCTCCATCCCTGCTGGAAGCTTCTGACCGAACAGGCCGGTTCCGCAACTGGACCCCTTTGTGCACGTGTCCCCTTCACTTCTAACGTGGGGTTTCTCAAACGTGGCAGTACCACGGGCATTTTGGGCCAGGTAATTTTTTGTTGGGGGACTGTTTTCTGCCTTGTAGAATGTTTGGCAACTGACCTCTGCTCATTAGAAGCCAGTGGAATTACCTTGCCCTCGGTCATAGCAACCAAAAATATGCCCAGACGTGGCCAAATGTCCCACCCCTCCACCGAGAACTCTGTGCTAATGTCGCACACTCCCTTCTCTCTCTGGAAAACTCCTACACGTCCTTCAGTACCTACCTGCAATGTGGGTCCCCACTGGAGAGCCTTGTCTGTCTTCTCCGGAAAGACTCAAGCATCATTGTCTTCGTTTTCTGAGCTGTCGTGGCGCCCAGTGGCACTTCCCGCTAGCGTTCGCTAACGCCCCTTCGCTGTGACCTGTCTGTTCCCCAACTTGCTGCCGCCTTGGCCCTCTCCTCGGTCCCGGCGTCTAGCCCAGTGTCCTGCACGGAGCAGGTTAAAGTAAAGTTAAACGAATAAATCAATGACTGCTGAGTAAATAAATGCCTTCTCAAAAGATGGATTGCTGTTTAAGATTAATTCGAGCAGTGGAACTCTGTCTGATTGAAATTAAAGCTAACGATGAAAGCGCCGCCGAGAGCTTGGGCGCATTCTCGGGACCATATAGGTCATGAGGCATGTTTCATCCACAGCATTTGGTTACAAGAAAGCAACGGAAGGAAGCTCAGGATGGTAGAAAGGAGGGATGGAGGGGATGATCCTGTGGTCCAGAAAAGACAGAGATCTGGAAAGAAATCTGGAGAAGCTTGGACTGCACTGGGAAGAGAAGACACAATTGCGTCAAACAGTGAAGCTACAAAACGGGTGTCAGACAAGGTCCAAATGAACCATGCAGGGCGGGGGTAACACGGCGTTCAGAGAAGGGGGCTCCGGCTGGGCCGGGGTATCTGAAGAAGAGGGCACCCGCGCAGGCCCCACGTGTTGCCGTGACAACGCGCTGCCTGCACGGGCTCCAGTCCAGCCAAATTGGCCCCGTTGATGTTTCCCAGCATGCACTGTGCTCCCGCCGCAGGGCCTCTGTGCGCTGGTCCCCCGCTCCCCTGGCTGCTTCTCGTCACTCGGGTTCCTGCCCAGAGATCGGGCCCTCTGACCGCTGGAGAGAGCACCACCCCTCCCGGTCGCTCTCTGCCTCTCACCTGGCTTTGTCTGTGCTCACAGCGTCACATGTTTACCTGCTTATTCTCTGACTCCTACCCGGATGTGAGTTACATGAGGACAGGGATTTTTTCCCGTTTATTCACTGCCATGTCTTTGGTGCCCGGCACACGGTGAGCGCTTGACGCGTATTTGCTGAGTGGATAAGTGGCTGCGTGACCGGACGGCGTGTGTCTTGAGCCGCTCTTGGAACGTGGACGGAAGAGTGGACGACGAGGTGTCCAGCAAGTGAGCGGGGACCCCCCACGGCACCCCTGCTCCTCCCCCGGTGTGCGGGGAGCCGCCTCCTCCTCAGAAGCAGACGGGCTTACGTGTGGCCTGCTACTTCTGCCGAGGCAGACGTGTCAGAAAAGATAATTGCAAAATACCAAGTGCCGTGGAAACACTTACTAATACCCGGGGCTGGGGCTTCGCGGGGGCCCGAGGCTTGCTCCGACTCCGGCTAACAGCCAGCAGTTCTGAAGCTCGTCCAAAGCACTTGGTTTCTTGGACCCGAAATCACAATACTCGGTACACAATGATTTAGCGCCTTCTGTCAGCGTGTCTCAAAGCATGTCACCAGCAGTCACCCTGCCCACGTCCTTGGGAGGAGGTGGCACCAAGCAGCAGGGGCTTGGTCCAGTTTGTTTTTGACTAACATGTTTCTGGAAGCTTGTGCCTCCTTTTCAGCTGTCCAGCCTCCCTTCAGAGATGCGTTTTCCTGTGCTTTGGCGTGGCTCCGAGCTGTCCGTTTGGTCTTCACAGCTGGGAACGAGAGCTGCTTTCTGTCCCCAGGAGCAAGGCCTGTCCGCCGCCAGCCCTGCCTAGCGGCTCGCAGCCCCGGCGGGGAAGGCACGAGGAGCGGGGAGGCAGCTGGTCTTGACACTTTGGCCCCCCGTTGCCAGCGGGAGAGGTCAGAGCGGTGACCTCCCCACACGGTGACTCAGCGAGGGAAGAGAAGGGGCCAGGGAGGTGAATGGGGTTCAGTTTGCTCCTGTGGGATGGACACGTGCTCACCCCACTTCCAGGTGGGCTGAGTTTCCCTGAGTTGAACGGCAGGGAGCTGGTGGGTGGGCAGAGAAGCGTAGGTGATGCCGTCGGGTGCCCGAAACAGGAGCCACTCAGGACAGCCGTGAGTCACACTGGCCTCTCACAGTTTCCCTGTGGGAGGGAGGAAGACACGTTCGCACAGGCTCTGCACTCAAAAGGCAGAAATCTCCAGATATCTTAACTGTTCCCGTGGATGCTGATTTCTCTTAAGGCAACCCTGTGTGCTCTTGCTTTGATGCTTCAAGAGCAAGCAGATCTGTTGCTTTTCGTGAAAATATTTTAGTGCGCCAGCAGGGGCACATCCTTCCTCCCTCACATCCGTTCTAAGCACATGTGGACCGTTTCTCTAGTCCTTACAGGGCTGACCAGCTGCGTGGCCAGAGGGCTCCCAAACTCCTCCCTGCTTTGCTCTGGTCCCAGACTAAGTGGCACTGCCTGCAGGGGCGTTAATGAGTCTCTGCCTGTCGGTGCCGGGCACTCAGCCAGGATCAGGGGAGCTGGGAGCTGTGCTCCGTGGACGGGGAATCGGGTGCGGGGAACAGGGACCCCGCGCTGCCCGAGGCTGGCTTAGGTGAGCAGCTGCTCCCGCCAGGAGCCTCCGGGCGTGATCACCATGGGCCAGGGCCTGTGCTGGCGGGGAGGTGGGCACCGTTGACATTCTCGTCGTCATCTTGGTTTAAATTTCAGAGGCCAAAGGCAGGTGTGGAGGGAGGAGGGCTCAGGCCTGAGGACCGTGGGAAGGCCCTGAGGAGTGCCGGGGGCCGGGCTCTCTGACTTGCCCAGGCCACCCCCATCTCTGCGCCTGCCCCACCTTCTTTGTCCCCGGGCCGGCCCCTCTCAGCCTGAAGACGGCTCCCCTGTCCCACCTCCCCCTACCTGCTCCCACGCCCATCTCCCACGATGCCTTCTGATGACTTCTCCCTAGCTGCTGTGGAGAAGTGCCCGTATCAGCAAACAGATGGCGGCTGAGGCGTGTAGCATAAAATATATTTATCAAGGCGAACAGCTGTAGCCCATTCCATTCCGCAGATTTCTATTAAAAGTTCTCCCGCGCTACAAGCCGCTGGGAGATGGCAACCTGAGCGCAGCCGGGAGCGGGGCTTTGTGCAGCTTCCTCCGCTCCTTTCTTCCTGGGCCGGAGAGCGGCCGGGCTCCTCCATTCTTCTTTGCCGGCTCCAATCAAGCGTCGCAGTAGCATTGGCAGCTCCTCTCCTGCCCCCATGGGCAGGCGGGGCCCTTTCAAGCCGTTTCCGGCCTCCCAGGTCGGTGACATGCCGCTGACCCGGCTGTCTGGGCAGTGGCTGCTCCCGTCCTGTCCTGGCCTCCGAGGGAGCAGAGGAAAAGTCCACCGGGAGGGGACCAGGAGGGAACCCAGCTCTCCTCACACTCTCTCTTGCTGTGCTTCCTGATTGGTTCGGGTGGCCAGGACGCTGCGGGGCCGCCCCTCGTGCGGTGGGGAAGCACCCTGATCCGGGGATTGGGAGACTGCGATCCATTCCAGACTCAGCCGCTCATTTTCTTTGGGCAATTTCATTTCACTTGTCTGGGTTCGCTGTTTCCTCTTAGAGGGGTGGGGCTGGATTAAAGGAGCACCTTCAAGTCTCTGCAGGAGCTAGACAGGTAACACAGGTGTGAAACGGCCCAGTGTAGACAATGCCAGAGTGCCATTCAGAAAGGTGGATGTTCTCATTCCAAACACACGTGCACCAAGAGTTTGCAGGGTGCTTTGGTGGTGGGCCTCTAGCTGGAGACCTGCCAAGACCAAATGTGTGCTTGCATTCCATTGAGCTCCGATATTCTGCAAAAATGATGAAGAGACACTTGGGCTAAGGCTGAGCTCACAGAGGGTGAACAGATACCAACCAGGGCTCTGTAGGAAACTGCCACCGTTTGCATTTTTTAGAGGGGCAATGGAAGAAATGGCTGCAGACTCTGGGAATTCTGCCGATCATTGTGGGGACTGCCCACTATCCTGAGAAATCACGTGCGTTAGTGAGGCAGAAATAGGGGCTCTGCTGCCAAACTGTCTGGATTCAAAGCCAAACTCTGCTCCTTGATAGCAGAGTTGTGAACTTCATAGGTTATTTAAAGATGCCTCAGTTGCACCTTGGGTAGTTTACTTAACTCTACCTTGCTTATATCTCAGTTTCCCCAGCTACAAAATGATCAATCTAAATAATTAATCTGGAATTATGCTTGGTGTAGAGTAAGTGCTCAATAAATGCTAATTATTATTTATTGAGATGACCTTCGAGCTTTGTTGTGTTTGCACAAGATAGGACAAGCATGCAATGAGTGGTCCGTGGAGCTAATATTTAGAAATCACTGGCCACTGTGGCGAAGCTTATCTCTGCCACCAAACACATCATCCTATGGCTTTTGCTCGCAGCCAAGACTGTGAACTGAAAATGCCTCCCGTAAATGATACACTGTTACATGCATTATCTGGTTAGATTCGTGGAGGGAAAGAGGCGAGTAGTTAGTGCCTTCCTTATTTGACAAAGGCAGAACTGCAAGCTCAAAGAGGTTCTGTAATTTAATCAAAATCACCCTGCTGGTGAGTGCTAGAGGCAGAATCTAGGGTGTAAGATACCGAATTCCCTCGACGGTGATCTTTCCCCTTTACAGGACCACTTTCCTGCGAGTCAGCCAGCTGCTTGCGATCATGATTAATGAACGTGTGGCAGCCAGAACAGCTCCGTTGAGCTGCGGGGTTTCCTGAACTTACCCACGGCATCGCTGTAGGTGCTTTTCTAGAACTCTGGTTTCTGGGCCCTCGTCCAGGCCCACAGAACCAGGATTTCCAAAGGTGAGACTCAGTAGTCTGCATGTTTACCAAGCACCCCAAGTAATTCTCGTGATCAGGAGCACGTGGGAAACCCTGAGCCAGAGAATTCTGTCCAGAAAACCCACCAATTAGCTTCGCAGCTGGTCAGATATTGGAAGAGCTGTATGAGGAGCATCAGATAAAGTCATGAGAGGAGAGGGGCAGGGAGTGTGGCTAGCTCAAAGAAATAGAAGAACAAACAAAGTGGAGTTGCCAAATTAATTTGCCAAATAGGTATTGGGTTCTGACTCGCAAGAGAGGTGCCTTTTTAGTTCTTGCGTGGTGGGTCAGGAATGTCATCGTGGAAAATAAAAGACATTTGGTTATCAGAGGCGGAGCGTTTAGTGGTTTAAAACAACTAACATGCTCACTTGCCTGCCCTACCTCCAAGGAAAGGTACTTACACCAGGCGAGGATGTTATCTCTTAACGTTTGTTAGATCGTGTCCAGTTGAACATTACGATTAGCTTTAAGCTATGCTTTGGTCAGTGAGTCTTTTGGGAACATCCGCAGAACACAGGGCTTAGGGTGTGGAGTAAAGACTATGCCCAGCTTCAAGGATTTAGACCAATTATAACCCATACTGATGCGCAACAGGAGATGGCCAGCTCCCTCTTCAGTTAAATGACTCGTTGGCACTGACGCTGCCCAGGACAGGCAAAGATCCCTTTGGGTCTCCACACTCACCATTAGCCTTCCGCCGCATGTTCTCGCTTCTGCCCGTGTGCTCAGGTTGTGCTGAGCGGCCGTGCCAGTCCCTTATTCTCCATCTCCACGTAGAAAATTCTACCAGCGTTTCAAGACTCATATTAAATCCCGCCGTTACAAAATGATTTTGATTCCTTTCAGTAAAACACGACCTGCCCATCCTCTGAAACACCCAGTGGTTCCTCCCTCATGGCCCAATGTCCCCTGATTTGTTTTCTGTGTTCTTTCCCTATTGCCTCACCAGACTTCAAACTTCCGGACTGCTAGAGCTGCATTTACTGGAGTTTCACCAGCAGAGTTTAGCACAGAGCCCGCTAGCGACAGGCGTCAGATAATCACGCGGTTTCCGCTGGCCTATTCGCAGAGGACACAGGTGTGACAAACCCAAAGCTCTGACCTTGAAACTGGTCTGTACAGGCTGGACGTGTTAGGTTGTGCCCAGTGGAAACTTAATTCAAATCATCTTAAATAATAAAGGGGATTTCATGGCTCACATAGCTGCAAAATCCGTGGGGTCGTTTTGCTAGCTTCAGGCACAGGTAGATCAGAGCTTATAAATGTTGCCAGGCATCTACCTAGCTCCATGTCCTAGCTCTGCCTTGTTCCACGCTGAGGTGACAGCGGGTGGGAGCAAAGATGTCCCTAGCATTGCTGGACTTGTGTTCCACCTGCACGGCAATCTCAGGACAGAGAGAGCCTCTGCCCCATGGATCCGGACGAAAATCCAAAGCTGCCTTCACTGTGCTCTGAGTGGCCACTCTCAAATCCCAGGGTGGCGGCGCAGTAACCTCCACCTGAATCATGGAAGTGGAGAGCAGGGACAGAGGTACCCTGTTCCGCAGAAATGGGAATGGACACAAAACAGGCAAAACAACAGCTGTCTGACCCAAGGTTACTTCGCTTTCCACAGGAACATGCTCAACAACCAAATCGCTTTCTTTAGCAGTGATATCATTTCGGACGCCAAACAGGTATCGTAAAAAGTGCATGAGTTGATCACTCGGGGCACACTGTCTTCTCTATGGAACACACACCTCAAATCCCAACCCTTGAAGATTTGCTCTAAAGAAGTAGCATGAAGTGTGTACAAAGAGTCAAGGCTGTTAATCGCAGCAATATCTTTGTAGAGAAAGCAATAAAATTAGAAATGACATAAATATCGAAAATGGAGAAATGGTTAAATACCTTATAGTTCAGCCAATGTGGGTGATGTTTCTGAAACGTACTTGATATAGAAAAATGTTCAGGATATTATGACACAATGTTCAACAAAAATGCCAAGATGCAAAAGTATTTATATGTTACAATCCCAAATTTATGTGAATATACACAGTTTCAGTAAAGGCTGGAAGAAAATACTCCGAGGTGTTAAGAGTTCTCTGAATGGTAAAATTGCCAATGAATTTTTTCTTCCTTTATACTTTTCTGCCTCCCAAATTTTTGCCCAAGAACAGTATTATTTCGCGATTGGGAAAAAATGTTTTATATGTTTAAATGTGTGCTTCAGCGTCAGTGCGACTGGAAACACATCCCGGGGGACTTACGGTGATTGCAAAGTGGGTGACCTCCTGGGGGCGACAGCCAGGACACACAGAGGCTGCCCTGCCCAGGCTGAGCGAGGGCCAAGACGGGCGTCTGCTCCTCCCGGGCCGGGGCTGTGACGTCCACACAGCGGCGGCTTCTGTGCTGCGCACTGTGCACCCCGGGCAGACACTCGCCCGCTCCTGGTTATTAAGGGAGGGAAGGGGTGAGGGAGGGAGAAGGAGGAGCGGGAGAGAAAGCCAAAATTGTCCCCCCACAGGACTGCAATAAAGGAGCATATGTATCAACCAAAAAATTCCTTGGCAACAAAAGCTTTTTAATTGAACACAGTCTCTTCAGCCAACTTATGTAAATTCTATCCCAATTTTGGGCATCTATTTTGAGCTCAGAGAGAAGCGGTATGAATCCTGCCCTAAAATTGTGCTCAACAGAAGGGGTGACGCCATATGGATGCCATGTTAGAGGAGCCTGTCACCTGCTAACCGAGCTGAGAAATTACAGGTTCTAAGCCCCTCCTGCTGTCTGGGGAGCCTGGCGGGTGGGGAGCGCTTTGGCTGTCAGGTACAGTGTGACAACCTTGCACTTGCCCAGGACCTTCCCACAGGTGTCTGGGAAGTCCCGGGGTGAAGGATAAGGGAAGCTGTTCCTACGGACGGGCGGGGTGCTTGCTTTACCCCAGAGGAGCTTAGCTGGGCATATGGCTCACCCTGTAAACCTTACCTGCCGAGCATCAGTGCGTGGCCCTTCGGTAACCAGGCCAACCTGGAACAACTGTGTCACCTGGAAACTGGGTACTGGGAAGAGTGATGTGCGTATTACATCATACCGAGAAGTGGAGGAGATGGGGAAAGAGCCCCAGAGAGCACTGCGCCTGCTCTCGGCGTCCTCCTCCACGGCAGCGCGGAGCACAGCCTGCCCCCCTTGTGTCTTAGGAGAGGGAAGAGTTTTGTCACGTGGCCACAACCTTCTGCCGTGGGATCTGCAGGAAGTTGGCTACACGTTCCATAGCAAAATATGGGTAGGAGGGACTGCAGGTTGCCTGGCTGTAGTCTGCAGGTAGCTTCTAATAAATCTGCAGATTTTCTCTGGAAAGGCATTTTTCATAGAGGAAACGATTGTTAAACATGAGGCAAGGAAAAATAACGTGGACACAGTTCACATTTGTTTTCCACGTCTAACTTATTTCTCCCCAAAGTCGCCCAAATTCACAGACTAAAATCACGGGCCAGTTCAATTCCAGTTATTTATTCTTCTCTCTCCTTGCTCCTTAAGCAGGTTTAAAAGCCTTATTGGCTAACTGGGCACACAGATGGTGACCACGATTGACGTGCTAACTTTCAGTGGTTTGGGGTGTGGGCTGCGTGAAGACAGTGGGGCGATCGCCTGTTCTGAAAGTATGAGCTCCGACAGGGTAGGGCGCCGTGTCCCTGGCGCCTGGTAGAACACTTGGCACTGAATTCGTAGTGAGAGACATTATTAAATAAAGGGACGCACAATTTCCATCGGTCCTGCCCACTTTTGCTTGAAGTAGAGCACAAAAGAGAACAATGGGACTGCCTTTGGGAAATGCTGGGTCCAAGGGTTACAGCAACAGGATAGGAGTAGAAGAGCTCTTTGTCTAAAGTCAATTTGAATGTGAGGCCACTTATTTGGCCAATATTCCTTAGTTTTTTCTTTATAAAATTAGGATGA
The DNA here is from genome assembly GCA_963575035.1 of Avahi laniger. Lineage (NCBI taxonomy): Eukaryota > Metazoa > Chordata > Mammalia > Primates > Indriidae > Avahi > Avahi laniger. The sequence goes on from CAUYSK010061062.1 coordinate 202,480, forward strand.
TTGGCATATAGCAAGTGATTGGTTAACTCAGTAATTACAAATCTCCAGATTTATTAGAAGCTACCTATAGACTAAATATACCAGCATGTTGTCTGATCTTGTTTTCCCTTTGCCTGGCTGAAGAGTATTTGAGTTTTATGAGTCATAATATTTTCTGTCTAAATGACTCACTTAGTCCATGGAACATATTGCCCTCCTTCCTTCCTTCCTTCCTCCCTTCCCTCCTTCCCTCCTCCCTTTCCTTCCTTCCCTCCTTCCTTCCACTATAAACATTTATTGGACACTTACTGTGTTCTGAGCACCATGGTAGTTATTGGGAATTAAAAGGGGGCACACCTGACTTCGAGGACTTCACAGTCTGAAGAAGGGAGCCGATGACCACATCAGTAGTTACACTAGATTGATACGCACTTGTAGGGACAACCGCAGGGCATTATAGGAATACAGAAGTGGGATCTCTCCGTCAGATTATCAACTCCTAGAAATAGTAAATGAGGTTCTAAGATGGCTTGTAAGATCGTGTGTGTGTGTATGAGACAGACAGAGAGAAATGAGGAGGGTAGTAATTTATACAACACATTCTTCGTGAAAGGTATTGCTGACTAGAGAAGCCATCCGTGATACTTCTGCTTTCAGAGTTGTTTTGAGGAAAAAGCAAGGAAATGTGTGTGAAGCATAATGCCTGCCTCATACAAATTCTCAAAAATAGTAGTTACTTGTGGTGGTCATAGTGGCATTGATTCTTACACACATTTCAGTTCAATGAACATTTAAGAATATCTGTTAGACGTTAGGTACTACATTAGGCCCTAAAGAAACATATGGGCTAGTACAGGAAATGGGTATGCAAATAATTCATTAGACTATAGGACTTTATGTGCAAAGATAGATACATGAAAAAACAGAGAAGTAGTATAGAAAGGAGAATGTTTAAAATGACTAGGATACTCTGAGAAGGGTTTTAAAAGATGAATAGGAGTTTGCTATATGGACAAGGAGTGGTAGGGAAGGGCATGGTAGATACTGGAATTAATCAACCTGGTATAGAGGACAGAGGGCCTGTCAGCAGCGGGACACATTTTTAACAAATTGGCCTGCAGCATGCAGCCACTGGGCACATATTTCTATTATCAAACTCATCCGACTGTGTTGTAAGTTACCTACATTTGTCTTCCCTAAAAGACAGTGAGCTTCTTGAATGAAGAGATGTTTCTCCTCATTTTTTTAACCCCCTAGTGCCTAGTGTATGCTACGTACTCAACGTTTGTTGAATGATGAATTCATTGAAGTAAATTCCCAAGAGGAATCCCAGACTTTGCTGAGGCCGTATGTGCCTGGCATTTCGGAGGACGGGCCCCTCCCAGGGCTGTTTGTGCAGGATGTTGAGTGGCTGCCCTCCTTGTCTGCTGGCAAGGGGGCCAGGGAGAGATGTTTCAGCTACAGAAGGGTGACTGGACACTTAACATTAAGTCATCACCTAACGATAGGTTTTATGGGGCACCGAAAAAGGGGTGATTGAGAGTGGCCATGGGATCATTGTCTCAGTGTTATTTTTTTATAGACAAAGGACAATTTGCTGAAAGGGTTGCGCTGGAGAGTAATTCTAACTGAATGGCTCTGCTAGGAAATGAAATCTCGGGGCCTTGATGACAGACAGTTTTTCAGTAGATAAACATGAAGTTGAAACAAGGTGGGATACGCTTTAGTCTAAGAAGCCAGCTCTGGCATCTGGTGCCTTGGAGAGTCGCAGGGGAGGCTGAGGGGGCAGGTCCCCGCCTGATGTCTCGGGCAGCAGGTCGCTAGGGCTGACCTTCTCACTGCTGCCTCAGAGAGTGGAAAATTAGGTGACCGCCCTTCAGAGGGTAGGTGTCTACGCTCTGAGCAAGGTCCCCAAGAACGCCCTTGCGTTCCACCCATGGAGTCTAAGCTCCCCAAGGGCAGGGAGGAAGCAAGCCTTCCTGGCACTCAGTGGGTGCTCCCTAGATAGTCACTGGATCGAAAGAATAAAAATAACAACTAATACTTGTACACAGTCACTGCTTAGGGGCTTTGCAGGTATTAATTCACTTAGTCTCCGCTACAGACCTGGGAGGTAGGTACCCCTGGGAACAGAGTGAACACCGCTGAGGGGACAGTGGACAAAGCAGCCTGAGCACTGAGCCCAGCACGGCGACAGTGCCCACGAGCTGGGGCGTTACCTTGGGTAAATGAAGGGCAGCCTATGACGACCGTCACTCTAACCGTGCGTAGGGAGGGTTATCTAATAGCCCTTGGTCCACACAGGGAAAAGGTTACGACAACCGTTTACGCAGCTGCAGCAAAAGCCAGCGAGTCTCGGGCTCCCTGTTGCATGATCACATCGATGGCAAACACGCTGCTTTCCTTGAAAGTGGAGCCGTCTTCGGGGCTGAGCAGTGGGGCTGAGTGTTCAGGAGCCTCAGGGGAGGGCAGGTCACCCCAGACAGTTAGTGCAAACACAGCTGCTGCACCCAGCGGAAAACAGGCTCTTAGAAGCAATTGCTGGGCCTGCGGCCTAAGCCATCTCTTGCAGTGTAGCCGACGGGAGAGCAGCAGTTCTCCTGTCTTTCCTCCTGGAGCATAAGCCCCTCACTGGACCTGAGGGGCAGGGGTGGGCTGGCCGCTGAGCGGCTGCTGGGAGGAAGTGTGGGGCCTGGGTCCTGCACCCCGGGAGACTGGCGGAGCTGACCTCACCACCCCGCCCGCGCCTTGCTGGACAGCAGCAACGTGCTCACGGCTCCCAACTATCCCAACACAAAGGCGAAGCAGAGATGTGTATTACACTCAAGAGTGGGCAATTCAAGACCAACATTGGCTTTGGGGTGCATTCGCTATTTTATTTCACATCTGCAGCACATAAGTGCAGAGATGGATGGGACCATAGAAACAATTTATTCTAAAATCTTTATCTTAGAAATGGGACAAAGGAAGGGTTAGGAAAGAGCTGGTTAGAGGATTCTGTTTCACTGGGTGGTAGCTGACTCCCAATCCATTGCTCGTCCCAGTAAACGGCTTTGTTTCCCAGATGTAAGCAAACATGTCTATAGCAACCAGCAAACAGTTTTTTTGGACTCACTGCTCTAGGTGATCAGGGCGAAGAAGGTCCCCGGAATCCTTCAGCCAGAAGGACTCAAAGGCCTGTGTTTTCCTGTAGAGGTCCCTCAGCCTGGGCTTTGCCATCTGAGTGGAGACCAGCAGGGAGCGGTGTCTCTGGTCTGCACAGTCAGTGGGGCTTAGAGCCCGCTGAGCTCGGATCTGCATTTCAGTCCTGCCACTTTCCTGCCTGCCGTGCAACTCTGGGCCAGTAAGTTCAGTTTTCTGAGCTCGGTGTTTTCTTTGGAAAAAGTCGATGACATACGCCGTGTCCCCGTTTCTTTGTCCTGTCAGCAATGGTCATGCACCAGGCACAAGACACTGTCCTCATCCTCACGATCTTTAAAATGGGACAGTCACTGATGTAACCTCCATTTTACCGTAGAGAAGAGCCTGAGTTTTCAAGAACTGGAACTTCAGAGCCAGGTCTCAGACTTGGTTTAGCTTTGATGCTCTCCTGCCAGGCACAGAGCGTCTGAGCTGGGTGACGGGGCCCTCTGCTTGAGGGACTCGCGTCCTGGCTGAGACAAGGGCTGGAATGTGGAGCAGTCAGGCTCTGCGGGATGGGGAAGGAGCGCTTGTCCCGGAACAGAGCACTGGGGTGTCTTCCGGGAGCCGTGATGCCTCTATTGGCCCGAAGGCTGAGCAGCAAGTATCCAGCTGCGGAAAGTGTGACCCTGTCACTGCAGAGAGGACATGTCCAGGACCAGCTCAGCACGGCTCGGAGACCTACTAACATTTGTGTGTGGCCAGAGTTGGAACTGGGGTGACCACAAAGTGCCACGTGTATCATGTGAAGGAGGGATCTGGGCCCCAAAGCACTGGGGACCCACAGAGAGTCTCAGGGGGAGTGACACCCTCAGATCCGAGTTTTAGAAAGATTACCTACCTGCAGGAATGGTCACAGCTTAACTACAAACTGTTTCAGATTGTGGTTGAGCAAGGAGCCAAAATAACCTACAATGCAGCTACGAGCGGCGTTCTCCAAACCCCTACCTGGGCGCTTCCACCTTAGCTACCTTGTTCCCTTCCCGGCCTCATCAGACCCAGCCCCAGTCCAAGGGCCACTGCAGAAGTCCCTGGCTGGAACGGGACCCTTCGATCTTCCCCTCCTGGCTGAGGGGAGCCTGAGCACACTGACGGGGGGCGTCTGGCATCTGGGGTCTCTGTCCCGCAGCGCACGGCCCTGCCGGCTACTGCTGCAGCTCATCTGCGTCTCTGCTTCACTGCATTCTCATCTTTTAAAAAATATATTTTTGTGCTATTGCCTAGAGGCATCCAGGTAATGGGTGCGTTTTCGATAAACCCAATAAGTAAATACCTATATTTTCTCTGCAGGAAACCCAGCGGGACTAGAGTTAGAGTACAGCTTTGAAAACAGTCACACCAGAAATCGGACTAGGAGGCACACACGCACCAACTCTGGGTGACTCTCAGCCTCGTTCCCAGGACAGAGGAGACTCAGCTGTCACCGAACAGAGCCGTGAGTCAGCTTGGGGGTGTGCAGTGCTGGGGCCGCCCCCCGCGGACACCTGTGGGTTGGCATGCTGGCAGCTCACCCCCTCTAGTGTTGACTTTTCAATAAAGCAGGTTGTTTGCAGCTGTGAGAACAGACCCGGCTCGCGTGGGCGGCGAATCTTCAGTGGGTGCCCCGCCCTCACGCTCCACGCCCGCAGCGCAGGCACGGAACAATGGGACCGGTGGTCCAGGCTTTCTTAACGTGACACATGGTGGCTCCCTTACGCTTCTGGAAACCTGCCCCCCAGGTCTTGGCCTCCCGCAGGCGAGGCTGCGCCCGCGGCTGTGCTGCCCTCCCGGCGTCTCCCTGGCGCGGTGCCCGTCCTCAGCGCCCCGTTGCCTTCGTGCCGCTCTCTGCCTGGGTTGCCCCCTCCTGCCGCTCCGGTCGCTCACATTGCAGACCGAGTCTCACCTCCTTGCCTCCGCTATGATGAGTCTGCCTTCTTTTCAGATGCCGCAGCATTCGACGCACCAGCGTCTCGCATTCGGGCCAGGCCGCCGTGTGCTTCTATCCAGCTCTTTGGGGGCGGGGTGCTGACGGGCGTCTTGCACGCAGCCAAGGCCCTGCCTTGCTCATCCACGGAGCTGACGGCCTGCAGCGACCTTCACTGTAACCCCTGCCACTGGAGCAGCTGAGATACAAAGTAGCTGCTCTTCCTATCCTCACCAACAGCTTGTTGTCCTCTGGGACCCTAAATACGAATTTTCTCTGCCAACCTCCCAGAAAATTCTGCATTATTAGCACTGCCAAACCCAGTGTGGACTCTGTGCCTTGGCCTAAAGTAGTTCAGTCTGGTCTCAAACCTATTCAAATTGCGGCGAGCATTCAGTTTAAGTGACATTAAAGGCTCGTTGTTTCAGAGCTATGTCCTATGGTTATGTACTGTTCTTGCGGTATCCAGCCACGTTCTTCCTGAGAAAGAGAGCAGAGGTGCACGTGACCTTAATAAATAGCAAAGCTCTCATTAGAGAGAAACTCTAATGAGAAACTTTCTGGGCCTGGTGCCTCATTAAACAGGTTGGATCCATTTTACAGATGTGCCCACTGAGGCAGCCATGCCCCGATGGCATTTCAGGACTACAGAAATCAGGAAACTCAGCTCCTGAACTAGCCAGGCCACTGCCATGACTTTCTGGAACCTGAACTTTTGCCAGCGCTGTTTTGCTAATGGAAGTAGGTTAGTTCAAAGTCCTGAGAGCAACTCTTGAAAGTGAGGGTTGTCTGAGGTAAGGATTATAGACTGATAATGAGCCCTAAGAGGGCTCACCTTCTTGGTAAGACATGGAGTAGCCCTTCCAGAACTCTCCATTCGAACCTCCGCAAATGCTGTCAGCATTGCTAAAGCAGATCCAGGCAAATTTCTTTGGGGCCTTTTGCCCAATGTATGTCCTTCCTACCTCCTTCCACCTATGGCCTCTATTCCTCTAACCACCTCCAGCAACTCCCCTCTGAACCCTTCGCTCAGAGAGCGGAAATCAGTGGAGGGAAGGTTGCGGGGTCCCACCGCCTGCAGAACCTCCTCAGGTGAATCCCAAGAAAGCTCAGCGGCTGTTGGTTCTGGTCTCCTGCACCCCAAATCGCTTTGCATATTAGCGTTACATTGACGAGACTCAGAACAGGTCTACAGACCTATAGAACTGCCTATAGGACAGCCGCCGCGGCCCACTGAAAGCTTCAAGCCGAGAAGACCCCGGGTGCGTGAACCCTCCTTCTGATAAGCTTCAGAGCAGGTAAAATCATCATTAAAGGAAAATTGACTTGTAAGTTCGTGCAAGATTCTAGTCATCGCTTCTACCCACAAAGAAGAGAGAGGCGGCAGTGACCTACAGAATCTTCTTTTAAAATGTATGCAACAGAACAGCAGAAAGGAAATTGCCATCGTAAGGGAGCGGCACGACACAGCTCTAAGATGCCAAGAAATCCGACGTTTGCATTTTCCTGGAAAGAAGGGTCCCGACCTGGGGCTGGCGCCTGGGAGGCAGCAGCGTGCGGACCAGGGAGAGGCGGGGCCAAAGGTCCCACTTCGGCAGACACGGAGCAAGAGCCTGTGTCAGGCGGAAACGAGCGCCCGGAGCAGCCCTGGGACATCACGTGCAGAGCCAGCCCGGCCAGCACCGGACCCGGTACCTCTCCCCTCTTCGTTTTGAATCCTGAAGAGTAATTTCTAAGATTTCTTCCATTTCAAACAAAGAGACCTAAAAAATTTCACAAAAACAAGCTGAAGCTCAAAGCAGGGTAAAACTGAACGTGGCCCTGGTCTGACGTCCACACGTAATTTTAGCCCCTGCCGTCAGCCCTAAACCGCCATTCGCTGAGTACTTACGAGCGGCCAAGGGCTTCACGTGATCTTCACCACGAACCTCTCTGACAGGCGGGAGATCACCCATCTCACGAATGAATCAACTGAGGATCCGGGAAATTAACACCTGTCCCAAATCCTGCAGCTCGCGAGAGCACAGCCGGGACGGGAACGCCAGCTGCCAACCCTAAAGGCTGAACGCTCCATTTTTCAGAGTTGCCTGCAGTTTATTTCGGGGCCACGGCAAAGCAAGAGAACAGGGCATAGGGTCTCCTGTGCACCCCCTTCACCCTCCGGCCTGCGTGTAGACAGCAAACTGGACTGCACAGGTGGAGGGAGGTAAGTGGCCGTTCCCCCAGCACGACTTTACGAACCGTATTTTTTTCAAAATTTGACAGTGTTATTGGAGGGTCATTGACAAACGATAAAGGGAGTATGTGCGAACCGACTCCTAGAACGTCCTTCTGCAGACAGGGTGGGCAGGCCTCTCCCAGCACCGCGACTGTGGATCCGGGCCGGCTGCTCAGCCTGCCCGCGCCTGGGCGGCCCGTTCCCAGGTTGGGAGAGGGGCTGGGCTGAAGCCCCACCTTGGGGACAGGCTCTGGGCTTCACTCTCTTCTGTGTGATTCCCGCCGCCCTCCTGTCTTCCTCGGTGGGCTGTGGAGCCTTAAGGGTGGGACTTCAGGGATACCTGGCCCAGGCCCTTAGTCTCATGGGTGAGGAGGTTAGAGCCCAGAAAGATAACGAAAGCAATGAAGAACGGCGACGACCCGGTTCTGCCGACCGGCAGATGCATCCGATCGTTGCAGCGCCCTCACACGTCTGTACCGCAAGGCTTTGTCCTGGTTCTTTCTCCGGCGGGTGTGGATGGCCGGGGAAGGGGTCACCCCTCCGCCCGTGTGGGGCCCTCGCCCCTCCTCCTGCCCCAGCCTGGCCTTTGCAGTGACGGAGCACAGGCGCCCTGGGAAGGTCCTTACCTAGCCGGGTATCGCGGGAACACGGGAGAACACAGCCCAGACAATTGGCCAGTGTCTGCGTCCTAGCCTACCACATGTGCCAGGCTGCGGGCTGGTGCTGAGAGGGCGCCGGACACAAAGCAGTGCGAGGCATCAGGCAGAGAGAGTCCCAAAGGTCTTACTGTGCGTGAGCTGTGACAAGACATCTACGTAGAAGAAGGAAAACCGACAGTAGTTGGCACAGAAATGCCAAGTGCCTGGCACCCACGGCGACTTCCCTGACCACCTGGGGAAAGGCAGGCAGAGCCTCCCGTGGACGGGGTCCTCAGGGCAACATCCGGGCACGGTGGGCTGAGGAAGGTCTCCACAGGGACAGCGTCCTCGTCTTCAGAACAGAGGGCTGAGCCCACTGGGTCTGGCGCCCTCTGGTCCCACGCGTGTGCAGCCCTCCCTGGAAAGCCAGGGTTTACCGGGCTCCACTGTGGACAGAGACTGTCCCCTGCTCTACCAAGGCCTCCAGGGGGCCGGACGGTGTCGCGAGTCCCGTCCTAATCGTCACACCCATGCCAGGCTCTGGGGTCCAGGGGGTCTTCCCCACTGCAAGCTTGTAAGCTCAGGGGACAGGATCGTCATCGTCGTAACACTCAGGACATTAAGTTTAGATGGCCCGACTGGCAGAAGACAAAGCCAGCCTTGAATTTGTGTTTTCCGGGTCCTTGACTGAGGTCACGCCGCCCCCTGCCTCCCTCCTCTGCGCTGATTGCAGTCGCACCCTCGTGACATAAGACCACGTGTCACCCGAGTCGGGCCCCCAGGTGACAGTTTAGCTGGAGTGACAGACCTGGGACAGAGGCAGGGGTCACTCGAGGTGGCTGTGCCCCAGCACGAGTGGCTGCCAAAGCCCACGTGCAAATACAGGGTCGCTGGGGGAGCAACAGGGTTTTAATCAAGAAGCTGAAGTAGGTTTGCTTTTCCAGTAATCCCCGTATTAATTAGTGTCGTTTGCAAAAAGGGCCCGTTGTGCACTCGCTTCTGTTGGAGGCTCGGCCGGCAATCTTGGAGTCTGGGACGCAGCCTTGCTCCTGCAGGCCGGGCCCCTTGCTGCAGGGAAAAATGTAATTTTGTTTCAAAACCTGGGGGACGTCTCCAGGTCTCTCTGATGGAAGAAAAACAAAAAGAGATGGTCTACGACGTTCCTCCTCCCTTGGGCCTTGGCCCAGCGGCAGGAATTACGCAGCTTAGAAGCTGTGCTTTGAAAACCCCTTTCCCAGGCACCCCCACTTCTTGGTGCTGTCCGCCCTCCTTGCAAACAAACACCGGCCGGGGGCCCCTGGGCTCACCCCAGTCACATCTCACTGTGGCTTCAGCAATCTCGGCTTCCAGCCTCTCCCCCCGAACATCCGCAGGCCCCTCTCGGGGCGGAACATAGCGTCTTGGAGACTTACAAAGAGCAGCATCACAGAAGTTTGGGAGCCGGGGGCAGTTCAACAATAGCCACATGGAAATAATAATACTGATGCCATTTTCTTACTAAGGGCAAGCCACAGGCCACGCTGTTCTAAGCACTTCACCTGTACTAACATATTTAGTCCTCACAGAAACTTTGTTAGGTAATGTTATTGTTCCCATTTTGGAAATGAGGAAACTGAGTCACAGAGAAGTTAAGCGGTCTCTCCATGGACACACCCACCAGTTGCGGTGACAGAGCCGGGACCAGAGCCCACGTCTGACTCCAAAGCTCACATTCACAACCGCTGGGCTGCACTGGGCCCCGGGTGTGATTTGTCCCTTCTGTCCCTTCTGAGGGTTTGTTATCTCACCCCAGCCCTACATCACATCCCTCTCGGCCCAGTCCCTTGCCATCCTGGCAGGTGGCAGGGCCTGCCCCTTGGACCGCCTCCTACCTTGGCAGGAATCTGTTTTCAGCCTCGCCCCTTCCTGGCTGCACGTCCGAACTCTTCAGTTCTGAGGGTCTCCCCCGTGCCCCTGCTAGATGGTTACACGGAGCATGGCTGTCGAGCCACAGTCCTGGAGCCTTCCTTGCCGGGAGCACCCGGAGGGGCTGGGGCTCCGGCAGAGTGGGCGGAATTCCATCTGCGGCACCACGGGTACCTCCCCACTGCTTTCCACCACACGGTTTCCGGAAGAGAATGTTTACTTCGTTCCTAAAAACCAGTGTAAAGGCAATCGTGGGAGAGCGCTCAGGAATCAGCCTAGCGGTGGGTGGGTAATGACGCCCCCCAATATCCTCCGCCTTTCAGCAGAGACCTTTGTTTACAGGTAGGCCAGAGGGAGTTGCACCTGTGAATTTCCCGTGTGTGGTGAACCTGTAGGATCGGGTTTGGGGATCCCGAAAATCACGCAGCCCTTGGCAAGGCTGGCGCCGTGGCGCTCCGCTCCTACCGGGATGCGCAGAAGAGGCCCGCAGGTGCGCGGGTGCGGGCGGGCGGTTGCACCGCTCTCTCCCGCCTGAGCACAGCCGGCCACGGGCTCGGGCCTCCGCTCAAGGGCTGCGAGCTTCCTGGGGGGCATCTGGGTACACATGTGCTTATCCCCCTCTCTCCTCCACTCCAAGCAACTTCCCACAGGCCACCTGAGCTCCGCCTCTCCAACTTGTCAAGGAAGAAAGCTGCAACGTGTAATTATGGCATCCTGGGGGTAACTTTAACTCCAAGGCATTATTCTAAAACGGCCGATGCAATCCCCGTTTGCCACACAAAGAGATGATTCTCACTAGCCTGAACTCACTGTCAAACACGCCAGGAGAAACAAAAAGGTGCTAATGCAATATAGCCCAGAAATAGAAAATAAGATTAGAGGCCGCGTGCGAGATTTCAGGCTGAGACGGGGGACGCACAGGGTTTATTTCCCAGCAGAACTGTCAGACAGAAAGCCCCTGAGGTCGTTCATACTGGAACCTTCGTTAAAGCACATGGATAAAATTAAAGGGTGTTTTGTCAAGATTTCATTTTTCCTGGAGGTTCACAGTCCCCGAGGCGTTTGCGTCCAGCTCTGCGGCCGTGGGCCCTGCAGTGGGGAGTCAGGACGCGACCTCCTCGCCTCAGTCACCTTCCCGGAGCCTGAGGGTGCAGGCTGTGCGCAGGGCCCCTGCTCAAGCCGAGCTGCTGCAGCATCCGTGACCTGCATCGCCCTGGCCCGGGGCTGTCCTTGGTGAGAGCAGGGGGCTGCCGCAGCCCAAGCTCAGCCCAGCCGAGCGCGGGCGGGCCCGAGACCACTGTGTCTGGCCGGGCGTCTCTGGAGGCCCAGTGAGTTCTGAGGTCAGTCCAGAGGCCCCGGGCGGTACTGGTGGTACCAGTGGAGGCAGCAATGACAGTTGTGGGTGACACCTCGCTGCTGCTTTTAGGGGTCCTCCCACCGCGTTCTAGGAGGGCCTTTGTGTCAGCTGGTTGTTGCAAGAAATCTAACATATAAATTCCCCCGTGTTGTTAAATGATGAGAGTTCACACGTGACAGACAGTCCTCCCAGGAATGTTTATAGTTGTAGATGTGCTTGGAATCTGCCATCCAGGACCCTGCCACCCCTGCCAGGAACTGGGGCACAGCAGGGCTTCGTCTGCATTCACAGCTGCTCCCCATTCCCACCGCCCACATCACCGCCAAAGCCCCACCCTGACAGATCAGGCGGGGCCGGGACCCTCAGAGGAGCGTGAGCCTCTGCGCATGCAAGGGATGCAGGTTGCGCGCTCCTCCTGGGAATCCAACGCCTGATGGTCTGAGGTGGAGCCCAGGCGGCGATGCATCCCCCTGCGCCCCCAGAAAAGGTTGGGACCGCTGCTAGGGACTGCAGGCGTTGGGCTTGGACGGTGAGGAAGGTACAGGGAACTGGCCTTTCTCTACACTCTGAGTGCCGTAGCCTGGGATCAGAACCCAGGGCACTGGTTGGTTTTCACCTTGCTCCGCCATGCTGGGTACGCTGCTCCTCTCGCCTTTTGCACCCGTCGTTCTCAGGAAGGAGCAGAGTAGCGACACCTGCCTGTGCTCTTACCCTAGGAGGGGGTGACGCTGGTGATGAAGTGTTGAGATTCTTGGAGGAAAACAAGGAGTCCCGTTTTCCTGGAGTAATGGTGCGCATAGCTCCCTTTGGCGTCTCAGTGTGCCAGGACTTTCTGGGGCTTCGCCATAGCCAAATAAACCCGAATGAGGAGGCTTCCCGGGCTCCTTCAGTTGGCGATAGGTGGGGCCTAGAAGAGGCTGCGCTTTGCTTTTGCACAGCTGGAGAAGCAGAGACCTGGAGAGGGCCGGCACCTTTCCCAGCTCGTGAATCAGGCGTGGGAAGCCTCTCCCAGCTGATGGTGCATCTGGGAGCCAAAGAGCACTCAGTCCTAACTGGGATCTATTTGTGACAACTGGCCTAGAATTTTAGTCGTTTAAACGATGTCCTGTCAAATGAAGAGTTCATAATCTGGCTTTTATGGAGACAAGTCTTTCAAACCCAGCAATCACAGCCGTGGTGGCCCCTGCTGTATGATCGTGGACGCCAGCATGGGGCTCTCTTGGGAGCCTGTCAAAATGCAGACGCTCAGGCCCCACTCCCCACTTGCAGCGTGTGAGTCTGAATTTCAGCGTGTTCATTCTCAGGGAGACGTTTGTATTAAAGCTTGGGAAGCGTTGGCCTAAAACTGTGTAGGGGTCATAAAGGAGATGGATCCCAGTCGGTGAGGTCTCTTGGGCTTCCGTGGAGCGGGAATAGCAATCCCTGTACAGCTTACTCTCTGCAGTGCTCGGAAGATCAAACGACACAGCAAGCGGGAAAGCGCTCCAAGCAACGCGCCGTGCTCGGGGAATGCACAGGGTTTCCATGCTCCTTGGCGGCGGCCCAGCCCCACCCGCTAGCCAGGGAGTCCTCTTCATCCACCCGCCAAATTAATCTACTTCTCTGCCCTGGCTCCTGTCCCCGCTTTGAAACAACATCAATTTCGGTTGCTTCCATCCCAGCTGCGAAGAGTGTTTGAATTCACATCACTGCCTTACTGAGATTCTCTCTTCTTTGCCTCCATTTTTTTTTTTTTTGACACACATTTGCTGCGGTGCCGGGGACCTGGCGCGGAGGAGATTAGTGCGGTGCTCAGCCGCTGGCCATGCCTCTGAGGAGCAGAGCTTTCTGTTTATCTCTTAGAAGCAGGTGCTTTGGATTTTATCCCTGGGGGAATTTGTCAGGGTGTCCTGAATTCACTCATTCATTCATTCTCATTTCCCTGTGCACCTTGTGTGCACACACACACGCACACTCCTCTGCGCATCAGCCGTGCGGTGTTGTTGGCTGTGCAGCGGAGGCTGTTTTCCGTACACAACCATGTGGGGATCGTCTGCGTTTGGTGCTCTTCCCTTTAAGCATGTTCTTGTGCTGGGCGTCCTTACCTCGTCAGCGCAGCCTGGCTTGGCCCTGGTCCTTGCCCTCGTGTCTGTCCAGCGCATGTGGATTTCGTCCAGCTCCGGAGCTTTCATCTGGCCTGGTATTTTCAGAGCAAGCCAGGGTTTTCATTTTCTTTCATAGAGGTGCCCATGCCGGATGACTTGCAATGCTTAGAGAGAGAAAGAGTCATTGACCATTTGTTCAGAGAGTCAGTTTTTCTGTCTGTCTTTTCCAACATGAGCACCCGTGGGCATGCAATTATAAATGCACAGCTCTCACGCGAGCATGCTGTAAACGAGCGAGTAAGTGATTGATTTATACGGGGATCGATTCATATTTTTGTTGCCACGAATGGCTGTGTGTTTAGTGAGCGGGTATGAGCGTCCATACAGGTGTGTGAGTGCATGCACTCGTTAGCGTGTGCTCATTAATTTGGTATATATTAAGCACTTAATGTGTTGAAGGCCTCAGGCTAAGTGTTGGGTGAGACATAAAGATATAGGCTTTGCTTTCAAGGACTTTTACAGTCTTCTAAAGGGTATGAGATTCTACCATGCGACCTTCATAGAAAGTTGAAAATGATTAGGGTCATGAAGGAAATAGATAAAGTGAGATCAGAGGAATGTAGGAATGTAATCCTTGCTTTCAGTTGGAGACCAGGGCCAGCTTCTAGGAGGAAGTGACACTTTAGCACAGAATTTGCACCCGTGGAAGCAGACGCTGCCTTTCAGGCCTAGCGAGCCCAGGAGTGCAGAGGGAGAAACACCGGTGCATGGTGAACAGCAAGCGGTTCGTTTTGGCCGAAACACCCAAGCGAAGGGCTCCTGGGAGACGCGGTGTGTCTATTTTAGATTGTGGGGGCTCCAAATGCAGATTAGGGAGTTTAAATTGTGGATGTAGTGAACCGGGAGACAGCGCGAAGATTGGAGCCGTGCTTCAGGAAGATGGCTGGGTAGGGATTTGTAAAACAAATGAGAGATGTGGAACACTAGAGGCATCGAGGGCAGTTAAGAGACTACTGCAGTAATCTAGAAGATGGTGCTGAGTGTGGGAATTAGGGTGGTGGTGGAGGCAGATAAATGAAATATGGTGGACCCAACATTGACACAGCTCAGAAATGCATTCCCTGCAGGGAGAGAGGGAAGATGATGATGGGGGTTTGGGGCCTGAGATGATGGAGCTGTCGTAACACACACAGGGATATATAGCCTGGGAAGCTTATCTCTTTGTTAATGGCACATAGGATGAAAGGTGAGCTTTGTTTGGGAGGCAGTGAGTTTAAAGTACTGACGGGAACATCTAGATGGAAATGTTCGGCAAGCCGCTGAACATTTGAAGGTGGCACTTGGGAGTGATTTCAGAACTGAAGTTGAATTTGATAGTCATATTTATAAAAGGGGCAGCAGAAGCTTGTAAGTAAGTGCACTGTCATGGGAGACTGTACAGAAGAAGGATTAAAGGGCTGGTGGAGGTAAATGTCCATATTTAGGAAGAGGGAAGAGAAGGAGAGTAAGGAGTAGAAACACATCTGGATGATGTTCCTAGCTACCCCGAGTGCACACGTGTCCAGGTTGCTAGTACATCCAGTGCCACATAGGTGGAAGGAAACAGGAGAGACAGTGTCTCAGGGACCAAGAGAGGAGGGTGCTCAATAATGCCAAATGCAGGGAGAGGAGCAGCGCGTGAGGACAGACCGACAGCTGGCTTTGTGTGTGCGGTGGCTTGCCCACGTGGGTACAAGCAGTGCGTGGCTGTGTGTGTCTGTCTAAGTGTTTGGAAGGGAAAGAATTTCATATCAGGAATAGGAAGAAAACGGGGTGAAGTTGTTAATGAGGAGACAGCAATAAGCCAAATCATCATATTTGAGAACAAATGTGTATCCGACCAAGGATTTTCTCGATTGTTATGTTGGTTCCTCAAACCCTTAACTCGGGTTCTGCATCTCGATTGGATTCTTGTGGCGTATTCAGCGAACAGTCCTTCATTCTGGGCTCCTGGTCTTCCCTAGGTGTGGGATTCTTGGGTGGCTTGCTTTGCCCGTTCTCCCTCGCGTCCACGTGAGCTTCTCAGTAACGAGGCTTTTGATCATAAAACTCACTTTCAGCAGAAGATGGCCAGAGTGTTTTGCCTGTTCCGGCATATGCCGTGCTGGACGGTGGAGTGGTGACCACGGCCCATCTGAGCTAGTCCCTTTCAGTAGGGGAGGCCACGTGCTTGTTGTTTCCGGGTTAGGGATCAGCCGCCCAAATGCAGTCAAATACTCAGCTAGCATGGATTGTGCAGAGGGTCTAGTTTGGGACAAGAAACCAGGGCAGAGGGTCATCATGGGCAACAAAAAGGATAATAAACTGAGTTCTTAATAATTCCGCATCACCTTTTCTCCAATCCATGCCATCCGATTTCATTTCTCTTTCAGACCCTCGTTTTCTTGCAGTTTAGTTAACATCGTACTCACGAAGCCAAATCCCAGTGAGGACCGGCTCGGGAGATGACACTCCGATAAACACCCACATCCCACTCCTCCAAGACGACCAGCGAGGGCAAGGGGGCGAGACGACTTGGCCTATGTGTTGGTCATGTGCCTTTATTCCCATAATTATTATTCTTCATTTAACAGCTGCGTACTGAGCTCACACTCCTCCATAAGACTCCTCCCGCCCTCCCTCTCTCCGTCCGTCCTTCCTTAATTACAAAACAACATGCTAAAGATTCTGGTCCTCAAATCTCTTTCTAGTTTTTAGAAGAACTAAATTCAAAGAGCCTTGATTTTATTTTCCTCCTTCAGGGACTTTGTCATGAATTCTTAGCTGATTTCCCTCGTGGCATGCCAGGGATGCATGGTGTGTGTGTGTGTGTGTGTGTGTGTGTGTGTGTGTGTGTGTGTAAGGGATGAAAGCAAAATTTTCTTTATATGGTGTGGAATAGGTACAGTATGTCACAGCCGGCTAACCAGTAATGAAGCTCTTCTATCTGAAGCTGCTTTTCTGGATCCCGAACTGATTGATTAGCAGATGCGGATTCTATGCTGCATGCTCGGGAAACCAAACCGCACACGCGTGTGCGTCTGTGGATGGCGTGCACATGCACAGTCACGCAATGTTTATTAAAATGCTCACGTCTGTAATTACTGTTACATTCACTTCTAAATAGTTGGAAATTTTTCCTTTTGCAGTTTGAAAAGATAGCCGGGCAGGAGTTATTTAATAGAATGAAAGGAGTTTCTGGCAATATTGGGGAAATTGGAAGTCAAGGGCTGTCTTCCCACTGGAGAAGCTCCATTGCCCACGGGGGGATGGGGGTGGCTCCTGCCACTCTGCTCCTCTGTGTGCCAGGCGTGCTGCGCCTGGTGCGTGTTCTCCAGGCGCAGAGTAGGACTCTCCTCCCTGACTGTGGCCACCTCACTCTCCAGCATGACTCCTTTGGCAGCTCGAACCCCGCTGTGACTCTGTGACAGTTTGGTTGTGTGACTGTTTCCGCCCCTCCTGCCCACCTGAGAAAGGCGAACGAATTGCCGGAAGTCAGGTCCCGGCAGCAGCTTTCACGGAGCCTCCTTGCCCAGAGGTGAGGGCTGATCCGGCACTTTCCCTGCTGGACGGCTCCAGGCTGAAGCCTCTGCCCCCTTCCGCCCCGGTCCTCTGGTGAGGCTGCAGCGCAGGTGTGGGGACCCCCGTGGGTGAGCGACGAACCTGCTGCCGAGCCTGACTCCCATCCTGTCTGCGTCCAGACCGACCGGCCTTCCACTGCGCCACGGTGGGAAAGACGACGCCTGCGCACTCGGCCTTGTGGGGAGGCCCCCGAGGCGTAGCTACTGAGTATATAAGGGATTTTATCTTTATCGCTGTCCTGTGCTTCTCACAGGTGCTCATCTCAGGACTTCCCAGAGACACCCCCCCATCCGCTCTGCGGCAACCCCTGCCGTCTGACTCCAGCCTCCTCCTCCTCCCGGGATGAAGCGGGCACTGGGGTCTGGAACAATGAAGACTTTAGGACAACACTGTTGCCAAAAGACTTGCCCTGCGTGTGGGCCTGTCCTTCATCCTCGTTCCGTGAGCTTTTCATCTGTGTTGACCCCTGACCAGTCTCGCTCCTGGTAGTCCGTGGTAAAACGTGATTTGTATGAGAAGGTGCTCAACACGCTTACTATTAGGAAAACGCGCATCAGAACCACAGTGGGCTATGGGCTCACACCTGTCAGGACGGCTGTCGTCACAAAGCCGAGAGACAAGCGCTGGCGACGGTGGGGGCAAGGGGACCCTTGCATGCTGTTGGTGGGGTGGTGGGGTTTTCCGTCGCGGAAAACAGGGGGAGGGCTCCTCAACAAATTAAAAATAGAACTGCCCTATGATCCAGCAACCCTCTCCTGGGTGTATATTCGAAGGAAATGAAATCGGTGTCTCAAAGGGAGCTGCCTCCCACGTCCATTGCGGCCTTATCGACGGTAGCCAAGATATGGAAACAGCTTCAGTGTTCATCGGTGGACGAATGGATAAAGCACTTGTGGCGTGTGTGCATATGTGTGTGTGTGTGCACAAAATGAGAAGTTACTCAGACATGAAAACAAGGGAACCCTGTCATTTGGGAAAGTACTGATGGACCTGGAAGCCGTTACACTAAGTCGAAATAAGCCAGACACGGAACGACAAATACCGATGATCTCACACGTGGAATCTAAAGCAGTCGGGCTTACAGAAGCAGCGAGCAGAATGGTGGCCGACGAGATCTGTGCGTGGGAGAATCGGGGAGATGCCGGTCACAGGGTGCGAGGGTCCGGCTGTAAGGTGAACAGGTCCTGGGACCTAATGCACAGCATGGGGGCAATGGGTGTGTTAACTGATCTGATTGTGGTCGTCATTGCATGATGCGTGTGCATATCAAATCATCACATTGGACAGTTTCGATATATTTAATCTTTATTTGTCTATTAAATATTTTAAATTTTTTTAAAGGGAGGCATAGCAGGCCAAAATGAGAAAATTCTTTCTGTAGAGCCGATGGCCAGCCGGAATTTCCAAACCTTACCCATGACCTAGATTCTCATTCATACTCTTGACCTACCTGTTACTCACAACAGATCCCAGAAACACTCAGCATCCTGCCTGAGGTGCTCCTGGCAGGGGCCACAGATTCAAAATGAGTCATTGTTGCTGTGCGGCCAACCAGGTTAAGGCACGCGTTAATAGAAGCACAGGGTCGCGACTGCAGGAGGCCACTCTGGTTTTTGCTGTGATGGTCAGACCACAGCCGTGTGCATCTTTTAGGGGAGATGAGCACAGGCCTGACTTCTTCCAGCAAATGGGATCCTGAAAAGATACGAAAATCTTCCACCTGAGAACGGCTGAACACATCCGAGTATCTGGTGCCACCATGTTGTGACCTGTGGACCAGAGTGGGACTCACTCTCTGTAGCCCTGTCGGTGGGGCAGTGGGCGGGTGAGGGTGGGCAGGGAGGACGATGATGTCAGAGTGACAGATGGAGGCCCAAGTGAGGAAGAATTCCCAGAGGTGGCTGTCAGGAGAGAATGCCCCTAGGGGACAGCGTCTGAAGACAGGCCCAGGGCCAGTGGTGAGAGCCGAGTGTCAGCACAGCGCCTTTACTTCCGGTGCTGGGGTCTCACGAGAACAGCTACCAGTACCCTCCAAGAGCAGGCGTGTCTCTCAGGTGGTCCTGCTCACTCCAAATTGAGGCCCAAAGATGGGATTTTCATTGCCTGGCATTTCAGGTCCGTGGGGAACTCATTCCCGTAGCCCAGACTCTGACCTTTTCTGAAAAGAACTCAGAGCGATCATTTTCCTGACCAGAAATTAGGAGTAGGGAGATACAGCCTGAACCAGAAGGCCAGAAGGCCTCCCCTCCCGCTAGCTGCAGGCTCGGAAGTGAGAAGCCAGTGTGTGCGGCTGCAACGCAAAGCGATCAGTCAGTGTTCCCACACACTCCCAAAGAATGACTTACAGAAACCCAAATAAATACTTTCAGAAAAGAGAGCAAATTTGTATTACTTAACCCAAGGAATGCAAACAAGTGTAATTAAAGTGAATATCCATAAATAAAGTAAATACATTGCGTAGGAAATGAATTAATTAGTGTTTAATTACTATCAATTACTACAATCACTGCCGAATTACTTGTAGAATGGATTGAATCTCTTGCTCCTATTAATAATTTCCATTGCTAATTGTATGCGATTGTATTTTCTTTTCTTTGGATGCATCTTAGCAGCGCTAATGGGAGGAAGGAACAGCACAGTGAACAGGGACAGGAACATTTTTTCCCTTTGTTCAGTAAAAAACAAAAGCAATTTGAAAAATATCTGCCTGGTTGTCAAAGCCCATGCGGTGCGTAAGGTGCGTAAGAAGGAGGTTTGTCCCTGTGACACAGGCCGTCCCCCCAGTTCCCTGGGGTGAGTGAGCAGCAACAATCCGAGGTAGAGGGGTGTGTGGAGGCGTGGGAGAGGTGGGTGTTGGGAGCGTCCGCACGCACTCCCAGCGTGCTCGGCAGAACCACGTATAGCCTGGCAGACGGGGCCCCCCACTGGTCTTCACAGGTGAGGGAGGAGGTTTGACCTCACCTGGAGGACAGAGTGCAACGTCTCTGCCTACCGGGGACACGTCTGATGTCGTGCTTGCTGACGAGCTAGTGGGTGGGAGGAGCAGGTGTCTGGAAACGAGGGGCCGAGGGTAAAGTGTGTCTTTCGGGGGCCACGCTGCCTGCCCACAGACGCGCTCATTGTCCTGCTCACACGGCAGCCCCTCCCCTGCCCTGCCCGCTCCTCCATCTCGCGGGAGCACAGACCCTCAGACCAGGCCGCCTGGCGTTGGTTCTAGGCTTCCTTGCCTGTGAGACCTTGGGCAAGTTACTGGACCTTGCCGAGTCTCAGTTTTCTCGTCTGTGAAACGGGGAGAATGAAAGCACCTACGGCGCAGGGCTCTGGCGAGAGCTCAGGTCAATGGCGACACACAGCAGCCTCTGCTGCGTTCGTTCGTTGGTTGGACTGTCACATCACCGCCACGCAGTACTTTGGGGGCAGTTGAGGGAACGGATATGATGTGGAGGGGAACGAGTTTGGGGGTGAAACCGCCCTCTATAAAATTAATCAAGGGTCGCAAGGTGGGAACTGTGGCAGGGACATGTACAACGAGCTGTGGTTCCCTCGCTGGCCTTCCTGTAATTGCTTCCTGCTCAGGAGACGCGTAGCCCATGGCCATGAGCATCCTTAGCTGTCTTCCTTGCTCCCGTAGAGGGCATCGCTCTTGTGAAACCTTCCAGGCCCTGCATTTCCATGGACCAGCTGATCCACCCCGACCAGTGGCCCCTCCCTAGGAACCGACTCAACCGGTCTGCGACCCCCAGGCAGGAGGCACGGGGAACGTCTATCCAAAGCCTCTGCCCTGCAAGGCTGTTATCTCACTGTGTGGCAGCGCGACGATGGCGCGGCCTCGCTGCCCAGCCGGATCCCTGCCAAAGGGGAGAGTGGCGCCAACCTCTCAGATACCCTCCGCGTTCCCTGTTATTGTCGTCGTCACGGCTGGTTCGTTCTTTCTTTACATGTGTGTGGGGTCCAGAACACGTAGCAGCGGGGAGGAAACCTGCCGTGCTGTTCAAGGTGCTGCTGAGCGGGTGCCGAAACACAGCATGACCTGCGCCGCGAGCTTTTCGGAAGAGGGTAAAAAGTTGTGGGGTGAAAGGTCAGGGGTCTTTCAAGGGGAAGCAACCCCCAAGCAAAGAGGTGAGAACAGGGAAGTGAAAGGGGGGTGTCCTGACTCCTATTTATCAGATAAGGAAGCTGACAACAGAGATGGCAGTTGTGACACCCCACAAAGCGGGGGATTTGTCCGAATCAAGATCTGAACCAGGGCCCGTGTGGCCGTGAGGACACTGGCTATCCAAACGCATTGTGCTCCTTTTGTTCGTGGCCGTCTCCCTCCCGTGTTCCCTCCCGTCCCTCCGGCATTTGCCGCAGCCTTGAGCACCTGTAGCGAGGGCTGAGTGGGCCCAGCCGCCCGGACCCCTTCCTGAATCTGTGCTTCCTGGGTGGGCGGCTCCAGCCACGGAAGTCAGTGGAATACCTGTCTCAGTGCCGTCTGAGGATTAAATGGAAAAAAAAGAAAGATACTGTTTGTGGAAAGCTCAGCATCATGCCTGGTGCATAGTAATCATTCAGTAGATGAGAGACAATATCATTATTGTGGATGCTAAGCCTCATTTTTTTGTCTCAGCTGATTGTTACTAAGCCAAGCTAATGTGTTGCCTGACGAGGCATTGGCCTAAATTATATTTGCATTTTAGATGGAGATATTTGAGGATCAAAATGTATGCTGTTCCTAAGGGCAGCGGCCATCTCACTCCCTGTCTTCACAGGGAGTAGCCAGAGGCGGGACAAACCCTTGCAGGGTCCACTGCAGGAAGGCAGAGATGTCTCCAGACTATGCTGAAGGAGCACACAGAAAGGCGACGCCCATGTCTGGCCACGCTGAGTGACCTGCCGCCTGGGCAGGAGCCTGCAAGACAACCCAGGGCATGAGCTCCCGAGGAGCCTGAGCTCTCGTTTTCCCCCCGTGCCCCCTGTTCCTACTCGGAAGGAAAATAAGCCCCAGCAGAAGCCTCGCCCTTGGAGATGCCGCAGTGCAAAAGGTGAGGCCTCGCTGCCCTGAAGCGTCCAAAGGTATCTCCTGCCCTGAGAACTTAGCCAAACCTGCATCTTTCCTGCTCAAGTGGAACACCAGCGGCAGTCGTCCGTTTTCATTGGCTGAAATCAGCGACTTAATCCCACCCTAACCAGAGCCCGGCTCTTCCCCTTCCCAGGCAGTGCCCGAAGGTCAGAGTGCGGCGAAACAAGGGCTTCTGCCGAATCAAGTGCCACTCACAGCCTGTAGGTCACTCCCTTGCTCTTCAGGCTGGGGACTTTGTCTTCACCCAGCCATCCTTCACGTACTCTGCTGGCTCCAACCTCTCCTACTAAGGAGCTGACCCGGACTGGGTCCGCATTCACGAAACCTGTGGCAGCTGGGAACTAAGGTCGCAGACGCACCTCTGGTTTGTCGCATCCAGCTGGTCTCGAAACTTACGCAGTTGCTCTTCACTGCGCCTCTGTTGACCGGGCTGAGAAGAGCCAGTGTGGAAACCGACCACCTAGAGAAATTCCAGTCCAGGTGTTCCCAGAGACTCCGCCTTGGCTAGGAGAGCAAGGATGGTACAGTCTACCCTCTGGAGACCATCAGCTCACGGGGTGCGTTCAACAAAGCTGCTGGTCAGGACAGAGCAGAGAGCTACTCGCTAAGGGAGATTTCGGAATCTGCTGCTCGGCGAATGTCAGGATAGGGGAAGCGGTAAGATTGTCGGGCTCAGATCCCAAGGCAGTACTTCCCTATTTTCCCCAGTTTGACCCAATAGATGGCACGTACAAAGGCCAGTTCTCTCCTCCCTTGAGAAGCCCGGCTCTGTCCTCCGTAAGCTCCGGTTGGGAGAGCGGCAAAGGGCTGGGCTCCTCCTGCTTTGCCGGTAACTGTGGCCCACAGCAAGTTGACCTGAGCCTCGGTTTCCTTCCCTGTAGCTCGGGGAGGCTGGGGGACCGGGTGGACTAAGTGACTAGATCATCTCTAAGGCCCCTCCCAGCTTCAAGGTTTGCCTCACTCTAGGAGGCAGAGAGCTTGGGGCATCTGGAAAGCCAGGCAGTGAGAAGTATTTCCTGTTCTTGGACACGGGGCCAACCCAACCCGAAAGTCTCCTTGTCCCTGCCTGTGAACTGGCCGAGGAAAGCCGCCAGCTGTTTTTGGCGGAGCAGCAGGAAGCAGCCCTCAAAGGCCGCCTGGCAGAGGCTGTGGCAGCAGAAATGACGGCTCCTTTCTCTGAACTGGCGCAGCCCTCTCTGGACACCCGACCCCCCCATGGCCTGGCTGTCTGTGTTCACGGTGGCTAAGAGCAAGAGTCTGCAGGTGGAGAACCAGCTTCGGACCTTGGCTTTGGCAAACATGTGACCTTGGGCCACTCAGCCCCCAGCCCGTGGTCCGCTCTGAGTCAGGACACGCTACGTGTGAAGTGGGAAGGACAGCGCCTAGCTCCAGCGGTCAGTCCAGGAGGGCGAGGGCTCCTGCCAGGCAGGGAGCTTCTGAGGGCAGGGTCTGAGTCCCTCACCACGCCCACGGTGTCCCCCAGCTGCCGGCCGCGGAGTCTGGGAGCAGATGAGCACAGCTGGCTCGCGGCCGTGGGCGCCGGCTCCGTGTCATGGCGCAGAGAGCTTGCAGGGGAAGCAGCTCTGGAAACCCCAGGAAGCGTCTGCGGCAGCCGCAGCGTGCCCCTTAACCAGGCCCCCGGCCGGGCCAGTGCCGTGCTCCGCAGAGCCTTGACCTGCCGCTGGCGAGGGCGAGCAGGACACCGAGAGCAGCCCAGGAGAGAGACTTTCATCACCTTGTTTTCCCCTTTCTACTCCACAGTCACCCCGTTTTTGCATAGAGAGGCTCCTGTCGTTATGCAAATCCCCCAGCAGCTGGTGTCTTCCTAGTTCAAAGGGAAAGAATCCAGCCCAGTCCTGTGGTCATCTCCTTCCGCCCTTTATTCCTCCAGCAGATTCCGCCCTTTGTGTGGAACGAAGGTGAGATGAAAGAGGGCCCACCCTCGCCCTGCACCCTCTGGCCGGCCAAGCCCTACTAGCAAGCGCGAGGCTCAGCAGAATCCCTTCCCAAGGGGCAGGCGGCCGGGTTCTAGCATGTCCTGCTACCCCGAGGGGCCTTGGGGTCTCACTTGTGTCCACTGTAAAATGAAACTCATCATCACGAGGATCCTTCGAGCCTGCGGGCAAGTCCAGCCAGTGTTACCCGGATGGAGGGCGGCTTCAGCCACTGATCCACGCGACGGACGTCACCCCCACTGCCCCAGTCCCGAAGTTCTACTCATCTACCGGCAAACCCTCAACCGTCGGGGGAAAGGAGGACAACCCACCTGGGACGTTCCCCACGGACTCCCGTCACTAGTCCCCTGCCTGCTCCCACGCGAGACCCCGCAGCACCTCTGAAAGTTTCTGAGTCCTGGACGGCACAGGCAGCCTCGGAACTCACTTCTCAGAAGAAAAGAACAGAATAAAAATCTTTTCTGTGGGGAAACTGCGGTGACACGAGTCTGCCTTGGCCAGATGCTACGGCTGTGGCGGTGAGTTCCCAGACTGCGGGGGACGCCACCCCCGGGGGCCCTGCCTCCTCCCTTCCGGAAGCCCAGATGGCCCCACTCACCCTCAGTGTCAGGGCCTCACGTGTCTCTCTCCGGCAGACACATGGGGGGTGCGGGAGCCCTGGCCCCGGGCAGTGTGGGTTGTCAAGTGATTGCCAGGATGGACCGCGCGGCGTGAGGACCCTCGGTCAGCAGCAGACCGAGGCGTCTGTCCCGTGAGCCACGCGGGCCTGTCGGAAATAGAAATAATCTTAATGAAAAGGTACATTCCTCGGTCCTCCTGGTGCTGACCAGGCGAAACGGAGTGAGATTTTAATAAGAGGACAGACTGCTTTTAGCAGCCGGGCAGCCCCGGGGTGGGGGTGGGAGGTGGAGGATCTTGGGAAAAAATCCTGGTGTCTGCTGGCAGCTCCTTCCTGCTCCTCCTGGCTCTCTTTCCCGTGACAGCAAGGATAAGGATCGAGGCACCTTATCCCGGAGGTCGAGCAGGGAGCATTTATCAGAGACAGGACCTGCCTGAGACAAAAATGAAAAAGCACAAAATCGCCTTAACAGTGCATCTGCGGTGCGCTGGGCTGCCTTTTGTTCGCTCCTCTCCCCGCAGAGCTCACAGTTTCTTTCTCCACCTGCTGCTCTCTTCCTCTTTCCTAAGCAGCAAAACCCGCCGACTGGGTGGTCCTCCTGCCGCCGGGGCCCCGCCTCGTTCTGGCATCCCCAGAACCCAGCACAGTGCCTGCCTTGCAGCCGCTGCTTTTTAAGTGCTTGTTAAAGGAATGGAAACCTCTTCTCATAGCTCCAGTGCCCACGACTGTTAGGAGCTTAGAGCTTTACCTCTTCCCTGGGACATCTGCATTTCCAAAACAGACCAAAGGGACAGGGGAAGAAGTTCGATTAAATTGAATGGTAGAGCCCTCGGCCTCATTTCATCCTTTCCTTGGTGCAAAGGACATTCTCCACCCCCAAGACCGAATCATGGAGGCCTGTGGCCTGCCAGGTCCACTGGAAATGGGCGCGTGTACCCCCTGCATCTGCAGAGAGCAGCGACTGTCCATCTTAAAGCACCCGAAGCCCTGTCCTTAAAGGGGATGGGTGAAAAGTCCATGGTCTTTCTGGTGCTCCCTGAAATCATTCCATTTAAACGCAGAGTGGGAGCCTTCCTTCCTCTAAGTGGTCATGGAGAAGACAGCGAAGTTGAAATGATAATGTCTTTAAGAAGAAACGGAATAGTTGGGTTCGTTTCCCCATGGCACTTCTCTCCCTTTCTGTCCCCCCACGTCCCTTAGGTGGCCTTTCTCTTCCTCAGTCACCCGGTTTTTGCACAGATAGTCTCCTTCAATTATGCAAATTCCCCAGCAGCTGGTGTCTTCGTAGTTCAAATGGGAAGAATCCAGCCTGGTCCTGTGGTTAGGTCCTGTGGTTATCTCCTTCCGCCCATTATTCTTCCAGCAGAACCCGCCTTTTGTGTGGAATCGAGGCGAGATGAAAGCCACGTGCAGGAAGTTAACAGGAGGGGGCCGAGATCATTAAAAAGAAGAAGACTCGCCCAACTTTTGATTTTCAGGAGACATTTGAAAATCTCTCCGTTCTAAACAGCTAAGGCAAAGAGAACCTCTCCCAGAACAAAGCCAGAGCTTGCTCTGGTTGCCCGAGAATCTGGAGCCTTAGGTCTGTTCTTGACTCTGCAGGACTGGGCTGGTTCCGATGACTGTTTCCACAGTATTTAGGGGCCCCTTAGGGAGTGTGGCCCCAAGTCTGCCAGGAAGTGATGAGGATTTCGAAGCAAGCCGAGTCCTGGCAGAGACTCATTGACTTGTTTCCCCAACTCTAAGCTCCCTGAGGGTTATGATGTGAGAATTGGGCAGGTGACAAGACCAGAGTCAGATTAGAGAACCCCGTATCAGTCTACTGCCAACCTCTACCTGTGGGAGGAAGACGGTTCATTTCCCAGGAAATTCTAACAAATAGCTTTCCCTGAAGCCTCCCCTGAAACAACGTCCTTGGCCTCCACATCTCTCCTAAGTTGTGAGGCCTCTGGCTCCCTCGGGAGGAGGGCAGGGATCTGAGAGCCCAAAAATAAACCCTCACATATCTGTCTCCTTCCATCCCAGTGGCTTCAGACTCTTGCTTGGGAGCATGACACTGAAAACAGAAATAGCTTCAAGAAGACTTCAGACAAGTTTGTGGATAATAGAGCCAAAAACGATTACTAAGGGGAAGTCAGAAAGATTCAGAGCTGCACCTTTAGACAGGCCAGAAGAAAGGGCACTGCAGTGTGGGCTGGATGCTTGCACCCTAGTCCCAGGTTACCCACTGGTTGGTCCTGTGATCCTAACAAGTTACTTGGCTTCGCTGGGTCTTCGTTTCTGTATCTCCAAAATGAATGGTCTGGTCTGCCTGATGTTCCACCTGTATAGCTCTGACACTCTCCAAGTCTGTGACGAGTGCGTGTGGGCACGAAACGCTAAACAGCTGTCCTCTTTCCGCACCCCAAAAGAACACAGAGGCCAGAGTAGCCCAGGGGGTGGACGAGGGCTTGCTCTCTGTGTGTTTGGCCTTTCTGCAAACCTTTTCTCTCTTGCCTTTCTTCTCCTTTCTTTAGCTGGAAACCTGACCACCAGCTACGTGAAACAGAAGGAGGAAGGAAGATGCTCCAAAATGCTTGTTTAGACAGTGCCAACGTATCAAAAGAGCATTTGACACAAATGGGGTATCTAGTTCCCATAGATCTTATGAAGTTCATTCAAAGCATGTAATAAAAAAAATCAAACAATGAATCATTCAGGGAGATGCAAAGGACGGCTCCCATTCTTATTCTTTTGTTCTCTTTCCTATTTCAGGAGAGAAAAATAGATAGGAAATTAGAGCGAGAAGTTGGGGAATATGACAGAAAGCAAAAGGGGCCATGATGAGAAGAATGAAAGAAAGATCCAAGGTTGGGAGAAGAGCAAAAACAAAGACCGAGTGCCTCTAACGAAATAAAATTTTGACAAAAATAACACAAGAGAAGTTTTTCTGGGAATGCGTCTTCAAAACAATGGTGGGGAGGGGAAGAGGGAGGAAGAGAGGGCAGCGTGGCGGGTGGAAGGACACACCGGGGCCAGACTCCCCTGCTTCCCTGCCTTGCTGAAGGCAGCAGGATCCGTGTCCTGGACGGGCATCAGTGTGACCCGACAGGCCTTGGAGTGCCACCAGGATGCTTCTGGAGTCAGCTCTGTGCCAGCCTTCCACTCAGGCACCAGCTCCACCTCCACAATCGGGAATCTACCCGTCCTGATGCTCGATTTGTCAGGCCCATGCCGCTCAGACATCCGTCTCCCAAAGTGCCTCCGCCAGGCCTCTGGGATGCCTGTCTCTGTGCTGAGCTTGCCCTGGGGTCAGCGTTCTTGTCATATGTGCTGCGGGGGAACAGTCTGGAGAATGGAGCAGGCTGATGTGCCCTCAAATCAACCCCTTTTTGGCTGTTTGATTTTAGACAAGGTAGTCTCCTCCCGAATAAAGTAAGGATGATAATAATGATACTATCTACCCTGAAGCCTGTCATAAGGATTAAATGAGATCAGCAATGTGGAAGAGTTTGACGGAGAGAGGGACTCAGAAAATTGGGGTAGCCTTCTCTCCTCAGGCCAGGTCTAGCTGCCCAGACGGGTGAGCAGCAAGGGGCACTATGCAGGTAAGAACTGCGCCGGAATGTGCTGGCATCCAGAACTCCCCGTCCCGGTCACCAGTGTGCTAATGGCTTCCTGTGGGACTTGGATCCGCAATCTCTGAGTGTGTCTGATTGTGCATCGGTGATGTGAGAAGAAGATTAAGCACAGCTTCCTTGAAGTAGTGGGAGGCATCTATCTGGATTAAGAGTTTGGAGCTCTGAGAACCTCACGTATATTTGCTGATCATAAAAACGAGCTGTTTCCCAGGGGAGTGAGAACAGCTCTCCCGACGTTGCAGAGGTCCACATCCTCCCCGGAGCCCAGGCTCGAGGACAAACACTAGGGCTCACAGAATGCAGAGACAAACCAGAGTCCGTCCTCCCCTTCCCAAAGCTGGTTGCCACCCGTTTTCACTCCCTTCTTCAAAGGTGACGGATTTGAGCAGGAGAGAGATGGAGGATGCGCAGACATCATGCCATTTCTTATGTACGTATTTCACCCCTTTCCAGGTAGGAGTCGGTACATTTACAACTTGCAAAGCAGTGTTGGGTTAGAACACGTGTGCTGTGTCTCCTGCAGGGCTCTCCTGGGCCCGACCTGGGCACAGAAGCCAGAACAGGACGCCAAAGCGGGCGGACACCAGCAATTGTCCTAGGTCCCCCTTCCTCTGCAGGGCAGTCCTGTCCCCTAGGAGGTGGTAGGAAAGAAAAGGTCTTGTAGAGCACAAAATTAGCAGTGCATTTTAGAGGATGTCTTATATCGTTTACTTTTCTCTTTTTGAAAACATGATTATTTATTTGTCCCCAGATAAATTGTGAACACATCAAAACTCGTGTCTTATATTTTTCTGCCTGATTCACTACCATTTGATGATTACTTCTTGTTGTAGGAGGTGCATTTTATCTTCTCTCTCCTCCTTTCATAATCTGCTTATAATTTATTTCCTTTTATCAGTAAAACTTTTAAAAATAACTGCGTATGGCTATCATTCCTCTATTTTGGCCCATCTCCTTGGCACATCTTTACATTTTTATGCGATAATAATTATTTCTGTTAACATGCATCATATATGTGTATTTTAGATATATACACATTCCTTATATGCACTTATAACTCTTGTATTTTATGTGTTTGCCTGTCTGTAAACTGTGCACACAGCCATACCTGGCAGAATGTGAGGGGCCTGGGAAATTACTCCATGATTTTTGCGTAGGTGAAATCTGATTAAACAGCAGTGTCTGCCTTAATCAAAGGAGCCTGGAGAGGAGACCGCAGAACGGCAGTTATCCCGGCACCGTGGAGGAAAGGCCATTACGAAAGGGTAACGAGCTCAAGGGGATGCTGGGAGGAGTAGCGCTGAAGGTCCCCTTCTCTGTAGGGAAGCTTCCTGGGAGCCGGAATGTGCCAGGCCTCACCCATCACTCACCTTTGTTTCTCTCAAATGGTTTTGCCAGTAAGTTCTTTGCTGCAAGGGACGGCAGCCTCCCGGGCTGCAGAGAGAATGCTAGGGGCTGTGAAGGTAAGTGCATACCTAGTATCACCTGTAGACTGCAATATGAAGCACAACTATTTTGTAAAATTTCCAGAATTGTTTTCTTTTGGACATAGAAAGGGGTCTTCCTATTTGAAAAGAGGTGGGAATTATTCAGTAAGTTAAAGAGCAAAGCCTTGTAATTATGCCTCTCTGACGTGGATTCCAGGTCTTGCTTTTCCTACCTATACGACTTCAATCAACTTACCTAACCTGACACTTTGGGCAAGATGAGGTTAAATAATGCCGATTTTGAGGGGTTGTTGAGAGAACTGGATGTTAACCTACGAAAGTGCTCAGCTCATGCTTGGCACACAGTAAATGCTCAATGGTAGCTGTTGGTATTGACATTTCTGCTTTGTGTGTTACCCACAGTGTACATCAATTAGACTAACGGCCTACGGTCACGCAGACGTATGATGATAGTCACAAATGCAGATGTCACTGGCACTGAGATCTTGGCCCACCCCAGTCCTCGGTCTTGCCCTCACTGTGTTGTTTCCCCTCTACGGCTTCCTCTGTGCCCGAGGTCCTGCTGTGCACACTCCGTGAAGCCGACCCTGGCTTGGCCTTTGGAGCAAAGCTCTGACCCTTGGAGCCCTCGTGGGGCCAGCACGGGCCCCACATCTTCCAAGCTTGGTTGTTCTTTCCCTGCCACCTGCTCATTTATATATTGTGGAATTTCTCCATTGTCTCTCTTTCTTTTAAAAGTCATTTATAACATGAATCGAAATAAGAAAACAGGGACAGTCAGTAAGAAACCATCTGGGAACATGGGGCAGGTGGGGGCACCCGGTTCTCCGGCGCCGGCTGGCCTGCTGTCTGAGTCCTATCTCGTGCCCACTGTGGTGAGTAAATTGGGTTGCTGAGCGAGAAAGAAACGACATGTTTCCCTTGTAGTGGGAGAACCTGAAAGGCTCTTTTCTGATTTTCAGATTCTGGTCATGCAGCCCGAACCTCTTCTTATCTGCTTTTATATATATATATTTTTAACATCTTATGATTAGGTTTGATCTTCTTAAAGGCTTTGATTAAATAGTCTTTGCACTTCCCAATGTGCAAGTTCATCGTTTTCTATCAGAAGATGTCTCGACGCCTCACGTGGACTTCAGAATGAAATGTTATTTTCGCCCTCAAGCCATAATGGGTTTTTCATCATCGACATTATTATTATTATTATTATTTTATTTTTGACAGAGAGACAGGGGGGAACGCCTCTCCCCGCCCAGCTGGGCCCTCGGGGCTCCCCTCCGCAGCCCCGAGGCGGGAGGCCGAGGGCGGCGGGGTGGCGCGCGTCACCCTGGCCCCGCGTCTGACCCGCGGCTCGTTAATGGAAGCCCCGAGGCAGGCAGGTTCACGGGGAGAAGCGCGCCCTCCCAACCGCAGGCCGTCAGCGCCTGCTCCGGAACATCTGGGGTGCCAGCCGCATCTCCGAGGGGTCACCGGCCGTTTCTAGGACATATGTCTGTCCTTGTGGTGTGTGGGCTGGAGGACTCCAAGGGAGATGAAATCTGGAGAGCAGTTCCCGAGTCTCAAAAAGAAAACCGCCGAAGTCTTGCCCTCACGGAAGCGGTGCGAGCGGCGCGGTAGAGAAGCACACGCGTCCCAGGTGGCGTGTTCGTGGCCGTTGAAAAAGGACCACGGTGCTCTCTGAGCAAGGCGCGGCCCTGAGGCCCAGAGCTGAGGAGCTCAGAGCAGTTTCAGTCCACATTCCAGCCTCACTTGTGGAGACGTGGTGTCCTATTTTCTTCCCTAATTGCTCTGCATACTTACATTGCCTTATTTCCTGATCTAAAAGTGTTAGATCACCAGGAACAAGGACTGTCTCCCATTTTCACCCAGAATAGCTGGAGGCACACGGTAGGGACTCAATCCGCATCTGCCGGTGAGATCTTAGGGTATCCAGGGAAACAATGCCCTCGGTGCGGTGACTTTCCCTGAGGTTTGCAGGGTGCACTTCTGCTGTGGGTGTTCAACGTGTGTGAGGCCGGTGCGGGGGACCGCGAGGCTGCGTGAGCTAATGCCTAGGACGCACTCCGCACAGTGAGGACACACACACACACACACACACCCTCCCGGCGGTGGGCTGTTGCTGTTCCCACCCCTTGGGCTTGTGGAGACGGAGTCTCACAAGCTCTCTGGCACTTCCTCCCGGACGCGCTCTGAGGACATGCTGCTTGCCCTTCATCCGCTTTCCGCTTCCAATTCCACTGTCCGAAGTCAGAAAGCGGGGTCAGAAATAATGAAGAGAAGGTTAACCAGAGTTCATTGAACTTCGGATAATTAAGAGACCCAAATACAAGGAATTATTCATCTCTCTGGTCTCCATCAAACACCGGGCTATGTATTTTTCTATGAGCCTCGCACTGTAATGGACTAAGCAAGAGTAGTTCTCTCCTTAACCGGCAACAACCGCCCCCAGATGAGGCTGATCAGTGGTGATAATGGGGACAGCTGAGGACCAGGCGAGCCTACTTCTCTGATAGCCATGGGATTTTTGGTCATGTGCCTTGAGGTCTGAACTTGACCTCTCATCCTCGACCACGGCCCACGTTGGGGTGAGGCTCCCAAGCCTTGCAGCTCGACTTTCCAAACCATGCGTGTGCACGATCACTGATCGGGTCACTGGGAGACATACACTGGATTGATCAGCCTACTTGTTTTCCCAGGATTTTCCTGACTTGGGTCTCAGACCTGACTTGGGATTTGGGATTCGGAGAAGGTCAAGAGCATAGGTTTGCCAACTCACATGCTTGTAGAACACGAATCATTCAGCACAACGACAGCCCCTGGGATAGTTCAGTTTCTCCTCCCAATGTGTGTGTGTGTGAGAGAGAGAGACTGACTGTTGGTTTGGAAGCTATACAGTGCCATGGCCTACGTTTTGTGGCACATTCCAGCTGGTCAGAACCAGGACTTGAAAAGCCACGCTGCCCAGGACGCTGACTGCACAGCAGACAGGCAGTCAGCCCCATGCAGCGAGCAAAGACAAGAGCCCCTCCCTGCTTTTCCCACTGTTCCTAATTTTCCCAAAACTACTTCTTTGCTTCCAGAGAAAAGGAACATGTGCAGAGAAGCAATAAATTATAATTATATATGTGCTGTAGTATAGGAGAACTAGTCACGGAGAATTGTCAAGTCCCAAAATTGTCTGATAAAAACTACCCAACAACATCATAACTTTTGAAGGAAGTTAAATTTTTATAGAGTTTGGTGATAAGAAAAATTTGCTAAAAGTGAGCGTTCTTAATCATTACACTGTCACTTTGCAAAGTAATTGTGAAATTAGGAATAATTACATTCTAAAGAAGGAAAAAGAAATAATCTGCCTTATGATCTTTTAAAATAGAATTATGATTCTAGTTTGCTCCATAAATAAAAAAAGCAAGCTATGAACGTGCGGGTGAGGGAATAACCTGGGCTCTTGGAAACTCAGGTCTGAGGCTCCCAGTGCTCAGCACTGGGACTTGACCTGTTCAGCTTCTGGTAGCTGATCCCAAGGGAAAGGGTAGAATTCTGTGTGCAAAAGTGTGGAGGACATGGGTGCCCAGGATGGGGTGCCAGATCTCCAGCCAGAGCCAAGGCATCCAATAAGGATCACGAATATGAACAGGATAATGAATCGCTCTCTGTCTGTACGCTCTTCTAGAAAAACTGTGGATCTCTGCCAATAAGATCGCACTGTAACCAGTCCCAGCGAATTCAGAGTGACGAGTTACAGCGAGAACAGCGCTGGGAGTCACTCTGAGGGTCCCCGTGTTTACACATTGAAAGTTCATTTTGTCCTTACCCTGTGACAATGACAGTCGGGGTCACTCCCGGAGAAAAAATCCCACGGTGGTTCTCTTCACTGTGGAGCGAAAATCAGGGCAGTTCAGAATCCTGGGTCTGCTCCACTCACACCAGGATGCTGTCTCCAGAAATCTCTCCAAGGCGTGGTGCTGGCTTTCAGGGAGGAGCGGAGAGCTTCAGCACCCGGCTCTGGGCGGCCGAGGACCGAGGGCTGAAACTGGACCGTTCGTTCGCCCATCGAACGAAGGCCGGGCGGAAAATAAGAGACAGAAATACGGGCATGAGGGAACAATAGCTGAATAGTAATAATAACGCATTATGTCAACGGTGATGACAAAGGAAACACTCGGTGTATTTATAGAGCTCAACAAACCACAGATCTAGGTCCCACGTTTTGACTCTGGACAACCTTCTCAGTTGGATTTTGCTTCTGCCTAAGGATTATTTTGGAAAGAGCTATTATTATCCGTGATTTATCACGCTACACTGTGGGGAACTCGTACTTTCCACAGAGACAATTACTGAATTCTTCCTGGAGGCTCTTAAAGGAGCCAAGACCTGTTCTGAGGGTTGGAGTGGGAGAGGCTCCACAGGGCTGGGACCGGGCGCCTGCTGTGCTCTGACCCTCACACTCGTTCCCGTCACACGCCCTCGGTCTCCTCGTCATCGTGATGGGCGAGGAGAGGAACTCCCTTTGTGGGGTGCAATGTAGGAAGCCCCTTTGACAGGTTCCTGTCACCCCGAGGAGTTGCTGGTTGCAGCACATGCTGAAGCGTCATTGAAATGGAAACCCAGGCAGAGCGGCAGCCTAGAAAGGTGTGAATCCGGGCGGAATTCTGGAAGCAGGTTCTTGCTTTGGGTAGGCGTTCCTTGAAGAAGCCCAGTTGTGTGGCTGTGTTTGGGTGGAGGTCATCAGAGGTTTAGAAAAAGAGAGAAGTCATCGTTCCCATTAGCAATGAGCTCTGAGAACCTGGAGGAAGAAAAACGCGGCACTAGGTCTAAGCAACAACTGTGAAAATACACAATGATAAACACCACATTAAATCTAAAGAGTTACGCTAGTAGATAATAACAAGTAAGAGAGTTAATAGCCAGCCGTTAATACAAGCCAACTTATTATTTAAAACATTTATTAAGATTTAACAATAGCCAAATAATTTTTCATGAAACAGTTATTAAACTGAAGTCCTGCATACATTAATCAACAGATATTTATCATTCAGCATGTATCTTATTATATCCAAAAGGGTGTGTGCATATGATTCCAGAACAAACCGAGGCATTTAAAATGAACCGTAGTTCATTTTTGCCAAGTGTAGATGTGTAAAGATTATTATGTCTGCCAGCTGGGCAGCCAGACAGTGGAGTGGACCTGTCTAATTAGGAACAATTGCTGATAAATCAATTCTTTCCTTTTATGGGACAATTAGAATTTGTGTGTGTATGTGGGTGTGTTTCAAATTCTAATTTGATTCTGCACATTTTTCTGCAACCGAGTTAATTCTCTGAAGCCCTTTTTTAGCTGATGCAAATTTTCCATAAAATATAAGCAGGGTTATCGCTGTTTTATCAGTGGTGCAAATAATCCAAGACCCACCTATCCATCTATTTGCATAATTCAAGCATAAACTGCATGTAATTACTCATGGTGCCTTCAGAATGGCTTATGCTACTGAACCCCAAATACGACTTTTAATTCCTTCCCTACTGTTTTCTTGTACTATTTGTCTCCCTCTTCTTCCTCTTTGCCTATTAAAATCCTTCCTAGTGTTTGAGCACAGCTCAGAGATCACTTTCCTGATTTCTCTCATTCATTTGTGATCTTCCTAACATTTCACTTTCCTCTTTCCTCTCATTGTCTCCACCACAGTGCTTTGCACTGGGCCTTTGAAACAGCATGTTTTTGATTCAGCGAACATCTTGAGGACAGACGTGCTTGGCCTCCCTGCTCTGACCTAGCCCAGGCTCCTGGAAGAGGCAGCTGGAATGAGGACGGGTGCTGAAGGAAGCTCAGTCATGGCTACATGAACTCAGGGAGGTCACTCGCTCATGAGGAGAGGCAGGGTGGACAGCAGGTCCCCCAATAATGTGTTTCCTTCAGCAACATTTTGTAATAGTGTTGATGAGAAAAAGAATGGATGCCCTGCTGGGCCCTGTCCGTGTGGACGTGGCACCTTCTCCCCGTGTCTGCGTGGGTTGGCTGTCTACACTGTCCCGGCGTGAGTGGGGGTGTGTGAGTGCCCCACGATGAGCAGTGGCCTGGCCAGGGCTGGCTCCCGCCTTGTGCCCTGAGCTGCCTGGACAGGCTCCAGCCACCTGGGACCCTGAACAGGAGTAAGTGGGTTAGAAAATGAGTGAAGGAATGAATACAAATGACACAAAAGTCGGTAAAGTCTACGATATTGGTACAAACGCATGCCGGTAACGCTGTGTGTTGTACGGAAGCGCTCAGTGAGCCGCTCTGTGGCGCCGGCGTTGGGCTGCGCGGTGGTGGCCGTGCTCACGACAGCTTCCCCTTTGCAAACACGCACTCCTTGATTTAGCCGCCACCGCCGTGGCTGCCATCCTTCGCTGGTTCGCCAAAAGGTGGGCAAATAACTCATTTGCTCGTATTAGTCTTTCTTACAGGTGTGTAAGGCGCCCATTTACTTCAGTGTTTAAATTGGGTTTTTATTGAGAAGTTTGGTGCTGCTTTTTGACCAGAAATGAGCCCTAGGAACTTAACTGGTGTTTATGTCAGTTGGC
Source organism: Avahi laniger (assembly GCA_963575035.1). Classification (NCBI taxonomy): domain Eukaryota; kingdom Metazoa; phylum Chordata; class Mammalia; order Primates; family Indriidae; genus Avahi; species Avahi laniger. Next base: position 238,612 of record CAUYSK010061062.1, read on the forward strand.
CCGTGGTAAATTGGTTTCATTATACGTCATTTTGCTTAACGCTATGGTTTTCAAGAACTTACAGAAGGTCAGGTGAGGGCTTAGTCATCAGCTTGCTTCTCCAGGTCTGGGACCTGACTGGCATAGTTGACTGCCTGGGGAAGTGTCTCCACTTTTTGGTTTGCAAATCTTACTCTTAAACAATTAAGGAGGAAAATCTGCCCCCACAGCACGGGGCAGCAAGGTCTCCATCTGACGGATGAAGCACCGGGCCTCTCTGATCGTGTGTGCCTGGCAGAGACAGCGGTGGGCGACGGTCTCTGGGCTGTGGGATCCAGGTCAGGACACCTGGGAGAGCCTCTGCCCCTCTGGACAACTAGACTCATATACCTCGTCCACTTGGTCTGCAAGGGAGCGGAGAGCCGGGGCTTCAATTGCTTTGAGAGCCTGTTTGTGTGCAGCGTGAGGAGCGATTGTAAACATGGTTTCAGGGTTGCAGAACCTTGAATCCTAAGTGAACGGTGTTTCGGGGACCCTCACAGGTGCTAACAGCCAAAAGCGTCAAGGAAGAGAAGTGCACTTTGGATTCTGGCTCTACCTCTCAGCCAGGGTCACCCGAAAATCTCCTCGTGGGGATCAGAGGAATCCGTTATTGGCTGGTCAGACGGTGGCACTGGTTCCTCCCGATGCCATCTTCTGTTTCTAGAACGCACATACCTGTCCATTAGCGACCCGGTCACATTGCCTTGGGTCACTCTGAGCCAGCATAGGCTACAGTCCCTTAAACTCAGATGTTCAACTTGGCCACTTCCGACTATGAAAAGATGTCATTCCATATGCTGAAATCCACAGACGCTGTCAAACCACCTAGATTTTATCTCTACAATGTTCCTCTCTCAAATGTTTTGGCCATGACTTCTTAGTTGTCACCTCCTTAGCTCAGGACAGATTACTTCTTGTTGAGATTAACGAGATAACCTTTCCTGGGCTCCCCACCCCTTAACTTGTTCTACTCCAATCCAGTCTTCACAGTTTTGCCAGAATTTTCTTCTGAAGTTCCCATCAGCTCCTGCTTAGTCAGCTCCAGTTACCCCTTGCTGTGGTTTTCCTGCTACTCTGTGACGTGGCTCCATCCTCTCTCTCTGCCTTTGTTTCCCCTGCATTGCCGACAGGCATTCAGAGAACTGATCCGAGGGAGCTAACCCACTGTTCCACACGCTTGGCCTTGCTCCTTTCCTGGTTTGTATCAGTCCTGCCATATAGAATTCTCTTGCCTGTGTATCGATGACACGACATTTGACCTGTCCTTTAAGACCCCTCTCAAACCAATCCTCCCGGATGCCTTTTCAGAATCTTGCTGCTAGAACACTTGCTCTCTGCCCAGTTCTTACAATATTATATTAATATGTGGAAATTTACTCAACCTGTCTCGGAGTCATTTGTGCATTTGTTGTAGTTCTATAATCTGATGTTTTATCCAGAAAAGTGTTTTCCTGGACCGAGAGGTCCATGACATACCACGCTGGTAAAGAGTTCTATGGTTAAATACGTTTGAAAAGTGCTGTGGACACTTTTCTCTTCTTAGAGCTTCATAAAGCATACCCGCATTACAAAAGTTCTGAGAAGCTGTATAGTCAAGAAGCCTGTGTAATTTTGTTAACCCAAAGCTTTTGAAATTTATTCGTCCATAGAATACCTTTTTTTTTTAATGTAGCATATATTAACTAATATTCCATGAAAGAAATCATTTTGGGGAATCTGTTACGCTGTATTATAAGGTCTTTGAGAGTATGGAATTTATCTCACCTTTGACACCCTCTTAGTGTCAAGCAAAGTATCTCTATATAGAAGGTGCTCAATAAATATACATTGAAATAAATTTTATTGTCCCCACGAACTATTTGGGCTGCCTAGGAATATAATTCACAATTCTGATTTCCTAATTCATTTTTTGTATCCACTTGGACGAATCATTTTTCTGTTCTAGTTTCCATGGCCCACTTCTCCCTTCATGAGTTAGTTATGAGGTTATCATACTTACAGTGATGCACTGATAACAGATTCAGGAAGGTTTAGGGCACAGCAGTAATATGAGATACTATGTAAAGCATCATGTCAAATACCACATTTCACCAAGATGATCTGATTTCTGTTTTTTCTAGTTTGGCGGTAATTAGCAGCAGCTACTGCTTACGGAGCTGTGGTGACATAGCTGATACCACACTGAGCATTTTACACACGTCGGCTCATTTTGTCTTTGTAAAAGCCCCAGGAGGTAGGTATTACCATTCTCGTTTCATAAATGAGGAAACTGAGGCTTCAGCAAAGGAGGCCCAGAGTCACAGACTGGGCGAGAAGGGAAGCTGTTTCAAGCCACCACGCTAGACGCCCTCCCGGGCCGAGTGTGGGGCCTGGCGGACACCTCTCTCTGTCCCAGTTGTCGCTGTCACTGTTGCTCCGTGGACTGATTTCCCACGTGATCGCTGACGTCCCGTCTGTCGGTGCAGCCGACCTTCAGCTTTAAGCTGGGCAGCCAAAGCTCCCCGCTCATTCTCCTTGCGGCTACCTGGCGGGTGCGGAGAGGCTGGAGGAAAACAGCTCTGGAGAGGAGCCGCGCAGCGACCGAATGCTTGCGCTCGCCCACATCCATGGGTTGGATCCCGACCCTCAGTTGGATGGCATCAGGAGGTGGGGGTCTTCGGGAGCCCGTGGGAGGCTGTGCCCCCGTGATGTGATTAGTGCCCTTGCGAAAAAGCCCCCGGCAAACTCGTTTGCCCGTCCGCCATGTGAGGACACAGCAGGAAGGCGCCATCTACGAACCGGATGCCTGCCGGCGCCTTGGTCCAGCCTCCAGCCTTTGAGAAATGCGTTTCTGCCGTGTGCAAGCCACCCAGCCTATGGCACTCTGTTACCGCAGCCTGAATAAACTGGGACTCCCACATCCTGGCTTTCGTCGTTTACACATTGTTGAATTATAGCTCCTCCAAATTGTCCGAAATCCTTGCACGGTGGATCCAGGTTTTGTGATGTCTGAAGTGTATACAACGTGGGGGATTCTTTTAAAAAAAGAATATAAAATCACAAACATAAAATCAGTTATAGAACCGAGGAATGGATTCTTGCACGTGAGACACACCGAGGTTTAAGATTTGTTGGCTTCTCGGTATACTCACTTTTGTCCTCCCCAAGTAAAGCTCCTACACTGGGGACTCTGCAAAGTTTTAGAAAGTAGAAGACGCTTTGTCCTGAGAGAATTTCCTGTCCTTATGTAGACATGGTTTGAGAAGAGCTACAAGGCAAATGGTCAATGAATGATCATCGACTGAGCACCCTGAAGAAATGCTGAGTGGAAATTGGGTTCTTTGCCAGATTAGATCATCTCTCTGCTAAGAATAGAGCTGAGCCATTTAGACATGGGTGGTTACTGGTCCAAGCCAGGAACGTAAGGAAAAAGATGCCATAACTATATTAAGAACTGATGGTCTGGTGATAGCCTCCCATATTTGTAATTACAACAGCTGGTATCACATTAGAAATACAGCTTCGTCTGTGGCCACACCACCCTGACCGCGCCCAATCCCGTCTGACCTCGGAAGCTAAGCAGAAATGCAGCCTCGACCTTGTAGTCCTCGCAGAGCAATTTCCTGTTCCAGGGAAGAGGCAAAGGGTTGGGGTGCCACGACCTGTCACCTACCTGTGGGAAACTCTTGTGCAAGGTGACCTCATGCCTGCCTGCAGGGCTCTGCGCCTGTCTGGGAGTGTCTCTGCCAGGTCACACCCTGACCTCTCAGGGTTGTTCTTTCAGCCCATCTGCACCGATGCCCACCCAGGGGGTGAGGTGCCCATTACAGGACTCTCCACCTCTCATTGCCAGAAGCTTCCAGCAGCAGCGTCCACCAGTGATGCCACAAAAGTAGGTTATCTGCCCATCTTCGTTTTGCTCAGCCCCCTTCTAAGTCTCTTTCTGAAGGCCGTGGAAATGCTGGAGAGGATGCGGCAGAAGCAGCCGGCAGGCGCGCACTCGGGAGGGCTGCCCGGCAACCTGGCCGCGCTCCGCGGCGTGCGTCTTGCAGGCTGGGCACGTAGTCCACGGGCCTTTATTCGTGTTTGCAGGACTGCTTTAATATTAAAAGAGGGGAGACAGAGGGACTGACATCAAGATTGTGGGCTCATAAAACATTCAAGGGAACTTAGAGATTGTCTGGTTCACCCTTCATTTTACTTTATTTTTTAAAATTTTATTTGATTGCTTTTATGCTAAAAAGATGTAAGTTCAATCTGGCCATATTACGAAACTTCAGAAAAAGGGGAAAATAAAAAGAAAATCATTCATCATCCTAATGACCTGTTACAGCCAATGCTATCAATTACCATAGCGTATTTTACCCACTTGTAATGGTAGCAAAGAGACAATGTTGTTCTCTTTCATTTTTGTTTCTAAACTTAGTAAGACAGATGAGGTCACCGAGGTCCTAGGTCCCACAACTACACAATACCCGCCATTCATGGTATTTATTTTTATACTAACCAGGAACGTGCATCTCATTTTCTTTTATTTTTCCTCCTGAGGCTTCCTCTATTGTGCCTGCTGGGCGGACAGGCTCCAGAGTGAGACCGCCCGGGCGGGAGCACCCCCTGCTTGCAGGCAGTGTGCCACGGGGCGAGCTACTTAAACTTAGCGTGACTCCATCTCCTTGTCTGTAATCCAGGGCCGGCGTGAGCATTAAGTGCTGTAATACATGTAAACTCACGCGTGCTGGATTCACCCCTGGTTCCCACACCCTCTGGCCTGTGGGTTCTGTCCATAGGGAGCTCTGGCAGGTCACAGAGGGAGGGAGGACAGTGCAGTCAGGGTATCAATTCCCCTGGCTCTCTTCCTGCCAGGTAGCCTAGAGCTGGTTGTGTTCTTGGTCAAGGATTCCTGCTTCTTTCAACGTAAGCAACTCTGCAGAATGCGTCCTCACCAGCCTCCACCGCCTCTACTCTCGCTCCTTTCTTCTGGCCCTGGAGGGGGGCACCAGCTTCACTGCCGCCAAGCCCCAGCAACTGTACTATCCCTCCCACACCCGCACATTGTAAACAGCCCCTTTGTAGATAAGCTCTCTAGAAGCTTCCTATTCTGAGTGTACCATCTGTTTCCTGTTGGGACCCTGACTGATATGACATGCTGGTGTTACTTCATCCTCTTTTCAATGAAAAATGAAAGTGGAGGTTTTTTAAAGACACAAAATTAGGATGGTCTAATAACTCCTGCAGGACTGGTATCAGAGCGCCTACAGGCTGCAAAGCCACGTCTGCAGAGAGCAGGGCGACCAGCAGCCACCACGGTGCTTCCTTCGTTCCAGGCCGGAGTCTCGGGACTTTGTACGTCATGCTATTGTCTCCTTCACAGAAAGCCTACGAGGCAGATATTAGTAGTATTTATGTGTTGCAGATGAGAAAATGGAACAGAAAGCAAGTTCATTGAGTCAGCAAGGGGCAGAGCTAATTTCTGAGACTGGGACTAGGCTTCTAACCACCGCACCAGTGGGTCTCAAATGTGGTCCTGGCCAACTAAGTCAACTTTGTCTGAGAAATTGTTCGAAACACAAATCCTCCAGCCCCATCCCAGACCTACTGAATCAGAAACTTTGGGCTTGGGGTCCAGTGATTCGTGTTTCAGGAATCCTTCCAGGTGATTCTGAAGCATGCTGAAGTTCGGAACCATTGCATTACTCAAAACCGCTTGTCAGCGGTTGGTTAATGGTTCCTCATTCTCTGCTGGGTTTGTTTTGAGGTCACTTTGAGAGACTGGAATTATACTCAGGATGCCACATACTGACAAAGACAATATAAATAACAACTTTTGTGCAGCTCCTTAGAATTTACGAAACGCTTTCACGCCCGTTGGCTCCTTGCAGGCAGTGAATTCCATGCTTAGTGAATGGGCTCTTCAGAACTGTCTTAGCTGCAACACCAGTTCTGTTCTCTCATCTCTGTAAACTCAGCTTCCTCACTTGTAAAATGAGGATATTCACAGTGGCTGCCTCCTAGGATTGCTGGGAGGATTAAATAAGAAACCCACAGACAGCGCAGTGCTTGGCACAAAGTAGACAATCACTGCCAGCTACCAGTATTTTCATAAAAACCTTCGGAAGTGGGGGTTATTGTGAGTGAGGAAACACCCGCTCAGGCATGTGGACTCATCTAAGCTGGAGCTGGGCGTCAGAATCAGATTTCCTGAAGTAAAATTCCCGTTCTTTCTCCATATCCTTTCCAAAGCTGCCTTGAAAAAAATCTGGTTTTCGCAGTATCCTAGTTAACTAAGGGATAACGACTCTGAAGGAAAGGAAGTCCATGGAATATCTGAGGCCTCAATGATGTTCTCCAGCGCATAGAAACAACATTCCCCTGGGAACCCCCTCTCAGATGCCGAGATCCCCGGTCCAGCCTCCCTCCCTCCCAGGGTCTGGGCAGCCCCTGCGGGTCCTTTCTGAAGGTGCCCTTTCCTCCGTCCTGCCTGTGATCTGTGGTGACCTCTCATACTGCGGGCACCTTTTCTCCTGGGGAAGGCGAAGGGCTACGAGCAAACGATCACAGAGAAAATGGTTCATTTGGCCACCTCAGTCCAAGAAACTTCCAGAACTATCGAGAAGTCAGCCAAACAGGAATGCAAAAGTTAATAACGTCCTTATTTGAAAGCTAAACCTTTCTAAACCTATCACGTGCACTTTTCCTTGTGGAGGATTAACGGCCTGACAAGGTTGAACTTTCAAAGAAAAGCTATTTGTGACTTATGGGGGAGCTGGGGGAAAAAAAGGTCTTGACTTTTTAAAAACAAAACAAAACAAAATATACCCAAGCAAACCAGAACACGCTAATTTTTCTCAGGCCTGTAACTCACAAAGGGCACCTCCGCTTTGGCTGAAACTTTCCGAATGACTCTCGTCTGAGTCAAAAACGAGGTGGGAGCCAGCATCTCTCCCAAAGAATTGGTCTGGTAATATTACAAGGTTTGGAAATAAAGGCCCACAGGGGAACTGTTTTCAAAGCCTAAAATGATGGAGCTGCCTCTAGTAATCCATTTCTTTGTTTCGGGTATCCCAAGGCAATTCTGGTAACATTTCACCAAGGCTGACCTCTCTCCTTTCAAATTCCTAGTCGTTTGTATAAAGGTTTGCAATTAAGTTTACTTTTGTAGGGATTTCAAAGTAAGTTAATAAAATAAATAAGGTTTTAGGAAGTGGAGTTAAGGACCAGGGGGCTCTGATATTAGAGTTTGTGTTCCAGAATTTGTTAGCTGTGCACCTCTGAGCAGATTACTTCTAGAAACCTCAGTTGCCTCCTTTGTAAACAGGGATAGTTATACTGCATTGTTGTTAGGCATAAATGGAACAGTCCATAATAAGCCTCTGATAAAAGTCAGCTATTTCCATTTTTACCTATGAAAACCTGCATTTAAAATTGGTTTAGAACCAACAGTAAAATGCTAGGTGTGTAACATTTATTTATGTTAAAGCAGATCCCTTAGGATCCCTATTTAACAATTTTTATACCTGAATTTCATTATTAATTGTGTTTCAAAGAAATCAAACAGAACTTATTATATGTGTTCAGATTTTAAAGATTCATTAATTCATTAATTCAGATTTTAAAGAATTTGCATAATTCTTTCCCCACTTCTTGTTGTCTAAAATAATGAGTTTTTTGTGTGTAGCGTTTTTGTGAGCTCAGGGCTTCCCAAGGTGCTGGAGGAGGAGCTGAGACAAATCTGCTGTGTGTCGTCATCACCAGCGTGTCTGACATCACTGTCTCGCGAGCAGTGGCTGTTCCCGCCTCAGGAACTTCACGGCAGGACGGGCAGGTCACTGCGGCCGAGACGGGGAGATCGCACGGGAAGGGGAAAGAAAAGATTTGTGGTCAACGTCGTTGGTTTGGACAGAGTTTGTGAGACCAGCAATTAAGTGGGGTTCTAGAGGAGAGGAGTGACACGAAAGCAGTGTTGCTGCCTGTTCTGCAGAACCGGCTCGCGGACGAGAAGAGGCAGGAACACGGACGGTCTGTTATCGCACGTGTCTGCCATTCATGGTCAGGGTCGGTTCGACTCTGGGCTTTACAGAGGAAATAATACTTGATGACCCTGAATCCACACTGAGGGGGGAACGTAGCGAGCCGCAGGCAGAGAGCAGTGGGGAGCGGGAAGTCGCGAGGGGCGTTTTAAAGTTAATGGCACTCCAAACAGTCAATCGCCGTGACTCGTGGGCGGCTTTTATCCAAAGTGCTCAAAGCAGTTTCATAAATTCACTGGCATCTCATCATTTGGGCACATTTCTTAAATTTTGGATTTTTAAAAAATGCAGTTTTGTTATTTTCAAGTGCTTGAGATTCCTGGAGTAGTAAGCCGAGTTACATGGGTGTGGACTAGAGCTGTCCAAACCCCAGACTGGATCTCACTGGCGGGTCACAGATCAGCATGTCTGGGTCTTGACTAAATACTTCTGTGCTGTTTATTCGGGGATATTTCCATGTTTTATTTGATATTTGATCACATCAACATCACTTTTGATACTTATTGCATTTGTACCATATCATCTACCACATATTACTTTGTGAATTTTTTAGTAGTTTATAAACATATATTTTCACATATCTATGTATGTATGTGTATACTAAAATGCAGTGTAAAATGTGTTTCTTATTGTGGGTCACGGGGAAAAACAAGTTTGACTTTAACAAGAATACTTAAAAACTAATTTTTTAGTGGTTTGAATAAACAGTTCTAATTCTTGAAAACGGACTATCTTATTTAGTTTAAACAGTGCCATTACAAACTTGTTTGCACTATGATTACACTGCTTGGTCCGGCCCAGTGCGGGGCTGCTGGCACGAGGTCACCTGGGGGCTTGTTTAATGTCTGCATTCTAAGGCTCTGCCCGACGCAGCAGATTTGGAGTGATTGCCAGGAATCTGCATCTTTAAAGCCGAGCACCTGGGCACGTGGCCTGGCGACGCATGCCAGCGCAGGAAACCATCCCTTCAGGGGGTGAGAAAGTAAGCATTACCTTGGCACCCTTCCAAATCTTCCTAAAGTCGATTTAAAAATGTCCGAACTAATAAGCTTCTGCTCTAGACGTGGAGCCACTGACAGATAAAGGAAGCAGAGCCTCCCCTCTCTGGGACCGGCCCGAGAGCTGCCACGGTGGCGGGTGGATTCTGAGCCCTGCCCGCAGTCTCTGCCCCTCGGTGGATCTCTTTAGGCTTTGCTTCAGCCAACAAGTCCCTAGTTTGTTTGTGTTTTGAATGATTTATATTTTTTCATAAGTTTCATAAGTTTCGTGGAAGAGAAATACGGATGCCGGAGGGGAAACAGGAAAGGGCATAAAATAGCGGTTTGCGCAGACAATGCGATGTCAATAAATTTGAAACGCGTTAGAGAAAAGTGCCAGGAGCCCCTAGCCAGGCTGTAAACGTCCAGAACCGTGAACTCTGTTTCCAAACCTGCGTCTGCCGCAAGTTGTTTTCTTAGTGATGTCGAACGTCGGCTATTTAGGGCTTTCATTTTGTTCTCTCTCCCTCTCACCCTCCTTCCTTCCCGTCTTCATCCCTTCCTTCCCCGTTCTCCCTCTCTCTTTTTTCTTTTCCTTTTTGTTTAGATGTCTTCGTTTCCACCTGTGCGGTAAGCTTATCAAAGTGTTTCAAAATCACAATACTAATCACATTTCTGGTTAATGTCTGTATTGATATAACGTAAGAAAACCAATAGTCTTAGGAGCATTCCTACTTACTGCTAAAATGCAGTGAATTTTATCAAGCAGCCGCTGTGGATCACACACTACTCTTAGGTGCAGCAGCAAGTAAGACAGACAAAGTCTCTGCCCCCACGGTGCTTACTGTGTGATGGGGGAGACGGCAGGTATCAAGGTGATGCAATAGCCTGCTGGGGAGTAGTCAGGGAAACCTTCCGTCCAGGGCGGTACCGTAATGAGGCACCACCACAAGCTGGGCAGAGGGACTTGTGTCAAAGCAGCTCTCGCTTTAGTTTGCCTTCCATTTATTCAGCAAATACCGGCCCAGCACACGGCAGTGAGCACGTGGGGTACCTTACGGCAGGGCGGGCGCCACTGATGATCATTGGAATTCAAGTACTACGAATGAGCTGGGAATGGCGCGCTGGGAGGTTAGAGCACAGGAGCCCTAAAGGATTGAGGAGACTTCAAGTGAAGTTAAGAGTTGAACGAAAAAGTAGATGGGTTTTCGATAATGAGAGCCAGATTTCTCAGAGAAACATGTTACCGAAAAGCAAGGGGGGGAAGAAGGCTAGAGTAGATCCTGTGGGGCTGGATTCCTGCCAGAGACAGGACATCAGTGTGAAAGCGTGTTTGTATACAGACGCATGCATGTACACACGCATGTGGATACACGTGTGTGCATACATGGCTTTGTTCTTTATATGTTTCCTAGCTTTGTTTGCTGAGATGGCCTAGAAACAGTGACACTCCGGCAGCGGAGGGCACACGCAGCACCCAGACCTCGGTTCTAGACGCCGTTCTCCAGTAGCAGGAGCCAGGGCTCCTTGGAGAGACGTCCACTGACAGGGCGTGGGCAGGGTAAGTGTGGGGCACACCGCGGTGCCAGGAAGCCAGGAAACGCTAAAAACTTTAACAAGGAAGGACAGAAGGAAGGAAGAGAGGGAAGGAGAGAGGGAGGGAAAAAGGAAGGAAGGAAGGAAGAAAAATGGAGGCATATCAAAAAGACAATCTGAAAGAACTTCCAATGGCCAAAATAGGAACATTTTGAGGAAGAAAAAAGTAACCCAGTATTGAATTATGTGTGAGTCCGTCCTGGTGTCGCAGGTCGATGGCGGTGAAGGGGTAGGAGCTCCTCACAGAAGACTTGCTAGTGATACAGGCAGACACCCCCGCCAGGAGGTGGGGCTGACTCCCCTCTCCCCCAGGACTGGACGCAGGATGGAGGAGGTGCGGAAACGGAACAGTTGCCACTGTGGAGAAAGCTAGAAGGCGATACCTTAAGCAAGGATCAACGTCAACGTCCCCAGCGATCAGGCTGCTGAGAGCACAGGTCCCCGGTGTGTGAAGAGAAGGCGCTTGTCCTCTTGTGATGGTCATTCCCCACACCCGTAACTCCAGTCCAATCACGAGGAAAACTTCAGATGAATTCACCTTGAGGGATATTCCATGAAATACCTCATCAGTTCTCTTTAAAACTGTCAAGGTCATGAAAAACAAGGAAAGACCGGGAAACTCACAGATTGGAGGAGACGAAGGAGACACAATAGGGAAATGCGGTGTGGAATCTTGAAACAGAGGATATGAATGAAAAATGAGTGAAATCGGAATGAAACTGTGACATAGTTAATAGTGAAAAACAAGGAAAGAAAAAAAAAAAGATTAAGAGAGAGAAGCACGCTGGGAAGGAGTCGTAGTGCCCAGGTTGCCTTTCCAAGGGAAGGTGACTTCCTGACGGTTCTGGCAAGTCGGGAGGGGACTGAGTGTGCCCCCTCGGAAGGGAGACGGGAGGAGGTGCCCAGCTCCCCAGAACACTCAGGAGCCCCGAGTCTGCCTCGTATGGATGTAAGCCAGGTCCCCTGGCCAAGCTCTGACTCTCGCCGAGCTACATGGGGGAGGACGTGAAGTTTTAACGTGCCCGGGTGGCGTGTGAGAGTGTGCGGCCAGAGACGAGAGTCCTGGCCAATGCTCACTGCTGCAGCCCCGCTGGCCGTCTCCTAGCCAGTATCTTCCTGCACATACAGACACCGCAGGACTGTACGCATATTTGCAAGAAAATAGCCTAATGTTATTTAGCCCTTCCTGTCTGCCTGTTCATTTCTCTCCTTCCAAATATGCAGACAGCTCCTACAGGGCAGGAAAAGCGTACTCACAGCCATGGGTCCCTTTCTAGTTAGAGAAACTGGTGCCTATGATGTCCCTAACCACACCCACAGACGTGGCTGCGGCACCTTGACCACTGTGTTTGCCTCTCTGGGTTTATTAAAATACAGAAATGATTTGAGTACATTATGTTCTTTATATTTAATAGTACTTCGGAGAAATCGGAACCCTAAAAAGATAAGAGCCTTGTTTAGGGTCACAGAGGGAGTCTGTAAATGAGTAAGAAACAATTTTCCTGAATGCCTAATCTGCCCCTTCTCTAAACCCCACTCTGCCTTTTTTTGGCTTTTTTTTTGCATTTGTAGGTGAGGATTATCCATCTTTCCTGGGGTTTCTATGACTTGCTTTCCCGGTGGCTTTTCAAAGACGTGTTCAGTAGGAAGAGATTACATGTTTCAGGTCCCCAGCCGCGTGGTCGTGCTCCCGGGTGTTAAATGTTATTAGAGGCAACAGTAATAATGATGGCTTTGGTGGTGGTGGTGGTAATGATGATGGTGGTAATGGAGCCCACAGAACTTTGTCACAAAACCATTGCTATTTTATTATCGCATTTGCTGCAGCACAAAAATGATTTCAAGTGCTACAGCCCGGAAAAGGTCCCCATTCTCTTCCCACTTTGAGGAGCCAGAGAGAAGCCCAACAAAAGGATGTTGAAAGCAACCCCTCCATGTGGTCGGTCCCACATCACAACACAGAGCTGCAGAGCTCTAAAAGGCACTCAGCAAATTGTCACTGTCGTCGTGGCTCCATGGCCACTGTAGCACTGCCTCGTTTGGGAAGCTCTTGGGACTGCAGGGCAGAAATGAAAGAAAGGCAAAGGGAACGGCCACGCTCAGGAAGAGCTGGAGATGCCGCGCTCCGGCTGGGGTCGAACAGTAGTTGCAGCATGTTAATGATAAGTGCACCCCTCTCCCACCTGTCTAGTCGGGCCGCTCTGATTGTTCCATGATAACAAGCAGCGCCCCAAATCCCAGCCCACTGTGTGTCTGCTGTGTGCCACGAGGGGCTCTGCTCCATTTCATCCTGACGGAGGGTCCGCCATCTGGAACATCTCTGGCTAAGGAGGTAGGGAGATGAGAAGACACGAAGAATCGCACACTGGCTCATAAATGCTGTCATCATCTGCAGCTTCTACGTGCGTGCTATCGGCCAGAGAAGCCACCTGGCTGCCTTGGCTTCCGGTGGTGGGGAACTGCCGTCTCCAGCATGGCTGAAAAGGGAGAAGGACGGCAAATATTTATGAGCAGTCGCAGGGCTGTCCCCCTGTGTGTCTGGGACAAGGGAGCAATGGGTACGCCGAGAGGGTGTACACTTCGAGCCTGACAGCCTACTGCAGACACTGGGGTTGAATCTGCACCCAGTCCCTGCACCTTTCTGCTCCTCCCCCTTTCTGTAGAGGCTGGAAAACTGAACACCTGACTTCCCAGCTCTTCTGTACCCACGAGCGGCCAAGTGCAGTTTCTGGGGAAATAAGATGTAGGTGGAAATCTCACGGGAGGACATCTCTTCCTAAGAAAGACAAAGCATCAGGAGGAGAAGGTTCCTTGCCTGCCTCCTTGTTCTGTGTGGAACGTGGATGTCACACCCAAAAGCAGCCGTCTTGGTGACCAGCCAGGGGCAAGATGAGGAAAAGTCCAGAAGAACTGCAGACATGCTGACCTCGGTAGCTTCGCACGACTGAACTAAGGTCAATAGCCACTTACCTCTAGACTCCTTGTGATGTGACAAAAAGAAACTCATCTCTTATGTTACCTGTAGCAAAAAGCATTCCTGTTACAGAGTCTAGAGGAACTTTGGAGATCACAAGGCCCTCATTTAACAGACAAGAAACTTGAGGCCCAAGAAGTTAAATGACATACCCATGGTTCACAGAAAAAGTAGCACACTGGAAATGTTGAGATTCTTTGGTGGCACTTGTTTCTTGTTCTTCTTTGTCCTTTGAGTCCAAAGCAACTGAGCCGTAACACTGACAGACATCTCTCCTCACAGCTCATGTAATTTTTGCATTTCTCCTCCCATCCCTAATCTCCCCATCCCATTATAACCCTTCCCCATCCCCGAACCTTTCCAGTCTGGTTAAAAATCCGTCTACAGAAGAAACGCCGTCTTCCCAGCGAGAAGCCTTCTACGACTACATTCCCATCAGGCAAGCGTGATCGGTCTGAAACAGGATGTGTCGTAATCCTCCGAGAAGTTTCCCTCCTTCAAATTCCCACCCGAGTGTCAAGGGCAAGAAGAAAAGGCATCGGTCAGTGCAGGTGCAGCTCATGCCGCCCCAGCGCGGGCAGTGTGGCGGAGGGCCTGATTGATTCCTGGTGCCAGAGAACATTTAGCTCGGCCATGTGTGGAGCGAGGAATGGAGCGAAGCAGAAAAGAAGCTGAGCTCCCACTTACGACTTCTTGAAGTCTAAATTAATGTGGTCCTGTCTCACTTACAGGGACGAGATCTATTTCACTTGCAGCTAAAGTGAGCGTTTGTTTAACCTCTTGGGGGACATGCTACAGCTTCACGAAGACCTTTGCAGGAAGTGGCACGGTTATCCAATTTCCCTCTAATTGCTCTAACAAGGATGAATTAGACTTTCACCAGTAGGCCTGAGTGATCAGTTTGGAGTCAGCCATGGGCAGTGAAGCCAGTTATTAAACAAAACTACCCTGTTAACTCCTAATAATACACAGTGAGGGCAAATTAGGCAGAAGACAAACATGCCACATTGACGACACTGGAGAACATGTGCTTCCAGCCGTATGTTTTAAAGTGATGCTATTATTAGCACCATCTGAATTCATTTCTAAGGCACTACGGGGAAGTGAATGTTCACCTGGGCTTTCCATTCAGTCAAAAAGAACCATCTGACGAGGGAACACAGCACACTGTCTAAACACCCACTCGGACTGGGCTCCGATTTGATGAACATTAGTTATTCCAATAATATCACACCAAGAGAGTGCACAGAGAGCCTGAGCAACACCACAGTCTCCTGGGAACTGTTGCTGGTCAAGGAGGACTGTGGCTACCGCTGAAGCTGCTGTCTTTGTCGGGATGTCACTGTGCTTATCCAAAATAGCACACAAGAAAACAATCTGTCTCCACTCAGTTCGGCTCCAGCTACACCACCCTGTCACGGACTCCCTTTTTCGAGTGTAAGTTGCAGCAGACGTGCTGACTCTGGAAAGTGAGGGCTATTGAAAATGCAATTTGAGTTAAATAAATTGATCATGTATCACGAGAGTGGAGGAGGAGGGAGAGAACTAACCTCATGTCTCATCAAAACCTCAGAAGCCCATTCTGCTAGAACCGCATTAATTTGCACTAAGGGCTGGGATCGACTCGACTAATTACCAAGCAGTGAGCAGCGTGGATTCGAGTGGATGGCAGCAAACACAATTTAGAAAGCTGAGATCGTGCATCAAACAAATGGGCTTTATTGTACAATTAAAAACCTACTTGAACACTGGCTGGAATGAAATCCAATAGCAGCATAAGTGCTTCAGTAATAGCACTTTGTAGAGTGTGGTCTCGCGGTGAGCATGGTGCCTTGAGAACCAGCATCTTGGCAGGCCGTGCTGTGCCCACCATGGAATGCCTGTCGGTCTTGCAAAAGCAACTTACCTCTGTGGGACTCTCTTTTTTTGTGCTTTGAGGGAGAGTAACTGTGTGAACCTTCCTTCCACCCTACTCACTCCGCAGTGTTCAGGAACTGATGGACACTGCGTGGGGAGAGCACGCAGAACTTGAGTAAGTCAACTACACGCAAGAGGCCCATCCTCACAGCATGTTTTCCTTTCTCTCTTTTTGTTTTTTATAGTCCCACAGAAACCAGGATTCTAGTCGTTCGTCTGGTTCAGACACACCTGCTGGTCATTCGCCACCTGAACCCGCGATCGGGGATTTGGACCCGGCAGTTGAGTCCTGCCACAGAGGCAGCTACGGCGCGGCCGGCAGAGGATTCGCACTCCATGTGGAAAACACAGCAGGCACCCAGGAAAATCTTAAGTAGCAAAGATCTTGTTTTCGTTTCCAGAACTCCGGTGATAAAGGCCAGTGGCAGTACTCTCGCTGGTACCGATGTCTCGAGATGGATCATTTTCTCCAAAAACTTTTCAGTCAGAGTTCAGCGATGGCTGCCTGCTTTCTCCTCCACCCTGTTTCCCCACTTGCATATAAACTCCAAACTAGGGAACACCCAGAGCTAGGCTGTCATTCAAAGTCACTCACTGGGCCCTGCGTGTTTGCTTGTGTGTTGAACTCTCGCACAGCTTCCGGAACTGTGCCGGCAGTATGCGGGCTTGCTGGGAACAGGTGGCGCCTGCACTGGGCTGTCCAGTTACCTGTTCAGGCACCATAGGCAGCTGACCGACTATGGGGCTGCGGTAAATGGAATAAAATGATGCATCTTTGTGACCTGAGACTTGGCCATGTGACACGCTGTGCCCAGCGGTGTGAGCTGTGACATGGCAGCAGCTGTGTGAGTATCAACACTTGCAAGGCGTGGCCTCGTCTGCTGCTGCTCTGCTGTCCCCCACCGGAGGAGCCTGCCCCAGGGAGCTGCTCTTGTTCGGCTGAGGTCCCAGCTTGAGAGACGTGGACAGCAGACCTGAACCAGCCCCAGCTGATTGCCAGACCCATACCTGGGGGGAACGTCACTGTTGTTGTAACCCAGGGAAACTTTGGGCATATTTGTTAGACGTCATTAGAACCGCAAACCAACAGCCCAAACCCCTGACTAATATGGGAGGACTCCCAGATGAATCAGATATATAAACTCTGCTCTCAAGGAACATGAACTAGGAAAATAAAGCCAACACGATTAATGGCAAAACTGTGAGATAAAACATGGTAAGTGCCCAGGATCACTAATGTCAACGGGAGGTTCCTTCCAGGGTGGGACCGGTGACGAGGGGAGCAGAAGAGAAGGCTTAATAGTGGGTGTGGAATTTGAGCTAGACCTTGACGTTCCAGGCATCCGGAAGTTCCCATGGAGGGGCGAAAACACGTGGGAAGGTGAGGAAGGGCATCCTGGCTGGAGGGAATAGCATGAACGCAGGGAAGGCACAAGAGTGAAGAATGCTGGAGGAGGATCGTGACCACCAGTTTCATTTTGGCCAACTCAAAAGGCAGTGGTCAGTCCACAGCTTTCTATACAGAAGTGTGTTTCTCCTTTGTCTTTCAGATTTCCTAAGCAATCTCCACATCTGGGCCTGAGCCTTGCTGAAGTGGAGACGTGGGACACACATGGACAGGAAGAAACCTCACTCATCGTATGTTTAAGAAGTGCATTTCTCTCTTGCACTTTGTTCGCTGTAGGGAACATGGAATTCATCTCAGAAAGTCCCAGAGATGACTCTATCGACTGTCCTTTAAATAGAATTAAAATTGACTCGAGACATATCTACGAATCTATTGAATTACATAGTCCACAACTGAGCTGCAGCTGGTCTTGCAGGAGGAAATTAAACAGACGAGGCCGCCACAGGGTGCGGAGGCTTCTTGGCGAGGACAAGGAAGGGACAGGTTTGGTCGGACGTGAAACTCGTATCAGACCCTGAGACTAGCTGATGTGGTGAGCCAGCGGGCCAGGTAATTTGCCTTCATTTCTATGAAGAAACACCACTTTCATGCTGTGTTTTCTTCAGATGTCAGGAAGGTGTGGCTGAGTTTAGAAAGGAAGCCTCCAACATTCTCCGTGTGTGTCCTTGCACTCTTAACCGTGCTCCGTCTCCTGTGCGAAGACCGGAGACACGAAGCGGGCGAGAGGCCGTCTCCGTCTCCACTCACTTGCTTCCCTTTCCCATCAGCACTTTTCTCGCCCCCCCACTCGCCGCCAGCGTCCGTTCCTCGAACTTCGGCTCAGTGCTGGCTACTGCTCGAGGCTTTGTTGGTGGCAGCACATGCCCTGTCTGAAGGGCTCAGCCCCAGAGTGAGACGCGCCTGGGTTTGCACGCGTGCGATTCGCAGCAGAGCGGTGGTAGATTTCACCCCCTTGAGCTGAGTCCAGCCTGTCACTTCCAGAGACTAACACCATGGTGGAGAGGGAACAAGCCTGCGTCAAGCATCCTTGCCGCAAGAATGGTGGCTCTGCCCTGAGACAGAGCTCGTACTTTACTGCCACGTGGAAGGCAAACGGCGTTCTTCCTGTGGCTGACATGATGATGATGATGAAGAGGAGGAGGAGGAGCAGTAGTGAGATTCATGGCAAACGAAGATCAAGATTGGGGCTGCAGATGGGACTGGGAGGTTTCTGTCTGTGAAGGAGCAACCACGATGTGTTCTCCAGGTTTTCTCCTTGTAGGAACAGGAGAGCTTTACCAGGTGGCTTGGTTTAAATGCACTCTCACGTCGTACCACAACACTCACAGACTTTTCTTTTTAACGTGCTCATTCAATTCAACAAATGTTTACGGAGCGCTTACCGTGGGTCAGGCATGTTCCAGGCAGGCACTGGGCTTTACATAGTGAGCAAACTGTGATCACAGCCTCGCCCTCATGAAGTTTACAGCAGCAAGTGACAGATGCTAAACAAGTGATTGCACCAAGAGACTGTTCATTACACTGTGGTAAGTACCCTCTGACTTGTGTGAGAACAGGTAGAAATCCAGACAACGTCCACACTTTGTGCTTTTGGCTCCAGAAGGAAACCAGCTTGGGTAATTGGGACAGGTTTCTCACAAAGAGGATTTTTTTTCTCAGAACGCTTCCTTGGAAGAGGCTCTAACATTAGCTTTTTAGATTAGATAGGTTTCATCGCAGGGGTGTGTGTGTTCGAGTGACCAAGTGTCCTGGTTTTCCCAGGAGTGAGAGGTTTCTCAGGAGATGAGACTTTTAGTGCTAAAAGAAGGACAGTCCTGGGCAAACCTGAAGCTGGTGTTTGAGAGTCTGTATATCCCACGGGCTGGTTGGAGAGCATCTGTGCAGCTGCTGGTGTGTGCAGGCTGGAGCTGAGTATGGTCTACATGCACAATGGAGAGTGTGGTGTCCAATCGTGTGACATAAAACACAGCCCCTCCCCATCATTTTCCATGCATTGCAACTGAATGGAATTTCTGTGGGAGCTTTGAGCCCGATGCTAAACAGTTTAGCTCTCTTTGTGCCATACTAATCTACTGTACTTGATTGCAAATGGGCTCCATTAGCCTTGTTGTTAGAGCTGGAAAATCTGTCTAGTAATTGTCTAGTAATTTTTTAAACTTTTGAATGGCATGTGTGCATGTGTGGCTGCGTGGCGCCCACCTACCTGTAGGCCGTCTAATGGGTTCCGGTGGGAGCCTGAGCAGTGTGCCTCGAGCCTGGCCACTCACGAGCTCATCAGCGCCTTGGGCGTGAATGGCATTTTAAAGGACCTTTACCATGAATGGAATTAGCATGCGCTGTCCCTCTGGAGCCTGTTAGCTTTTCCATTCTGACCCCCACAGTGAAAAATAAATGCATGTAATTTATTTGGAAAAAATGTCTTGAGGGCATTTGTGCTACTCTTGGTTATGGACAGATACTTTTTTTTTAAATCAAGGCCCCAAATGGCAGTGGCCAAAACTAATATAGGTCACAATGATCCAGGGCTTGGAATTTACGGCAGTGCTGACCCGCCGGAGCACGTGGGTTTCTGTCGCCAGCTCCCACCCACTCGTTCCTCTGCCAATGCCCTCCCGTATGTGGTCGTGATCCACGGCTGGCTCCAGTGAGGAACAGGATCTGTCAAGGTCAAGCAGAGCAGGGGGAGCTTAGTTTTAAGAACAAATTGTGCTCAGGCCTGGAGTGGGACCAGGCTTGACTGGACTGGGACCTTCTGGTACCATTTAGGACACAGCTCAAATTCCACTCTCTCCTTCCAGCTCACAGTGTGCTCCCTCCTCTGGGTTCCGGAGGGGACTGTGCTACTCATTTAGCACATCGTCATGCATTGCCTCCTGTCAGCTCTTGCTAACTGTTGAAATCTATGCCACCCCATAGCTGGAGTGATTCTAAAACTGCCACCAGCCTCATCCTCGCCCTTCTTGAGCTGGGGCCGTCCCATCCTTTCAGACTTGGCATGGGGACCGTCAGTTTCACCCCTAGCTTCGTTCTCTATTCACACTTCCTTGAACGAGGAAACAATGGAGGTGAGGCGATATATCAGATGGCAGATGTTAGGCAGTTTTGCAATCTCTTCCTTACCATGGGACAAATCCTTTATGGAATATATTTTCCTTACAACTTTCTATGTCATTAAAAAAAAAATCTCCACCAAGCTATGATCGTATAGAATCCTTGTTATTCCAGACTTCATTAGCATACTCACCAAGATGGGACTTACACATGATATCTTTGAGGATTTTGCACAGATTATACTGAAATGCCCCTCCTTGGTTTAGTATTTTATTTTTATGCATTTTATTAATAATTTTATTACCTTTCCTCTCCAAACACCTTTGCCCCATCTGGCTTTTAATGGAGGGAAACAGGACTCAGATTACAATGCATCCAGATTTATATCCAAATACAATCTAGTTGCATTTGGAGCCCTAGAGAGCCAGTCAAGGCTATTATTGGCTGCCAGGAGTTTTAGAAAATACATAAATCTCCCTTTGTGCCATAAATATATTTCTGCATTCAGAGCTCAAAGAGAGACCTCATTATACCACATCCTGAGAGAGGGAGAAGCACATCTCATTCCGAGTGACAGGTGACATGTTCTCTAGAAACATGCAAAAAGATTGCAAGCTAATTTAATTCCCTTCTCATTTTTAACTGTGGTTGAAATAATTGTAGCTGTGCAAATGATGCTCGGTAGCCTGGAACACGGTTTTTGAGCTAGGTTATGTCCAAAGCCCAGGTTGAGTCCGTGACCATACCTCAGTGGCATGGGCCTCTGACAATATGCCCTGCGTGTAAATGGCCTATGGATCCAGGGGTGGAAGTTTGCTTAGAAGTAAATGAGAGCGAGAGCTATAAAAGTAAAATTACCCTGCAGAGGGGCTGTCAGCCCTTGGCTGCACATTAGAACCACCTGGGGAGGTTTAAAAATGACTGAGAAGGTTGGGCCTCAACCCCACAGTTGTTTTAACTGGTCTAAGGTGGGCCCTGCATGGCTACCTGTTACCTGCTCCCCAGGTGATCCCAGTAGGCATCCAGGATGGAGAACCTGAGATCTAGTGAAGTGGTTTCAAAGCTTTTGTGCATCCAAATTATCTGGGAGGCTTGGTAAGGTGCGGTTGCTGGGCCCTGCCTGTGCATATGGAGTGGGGTCTGGGGGTTTGTGTTGCTGTCTTGTTTCCCAGTGATGCCGCTGGCCTGGGATTCATGCATTGAGAACCACTGAGGTGGTGGGTTAGGAGTTTCAGGTGGTCATTCTGGTGTACATGTGGGCTGAATTATAAATTATCTTGATAATTCCCTGCTTTCCGCTTTAAGTTATGTCAACCTGTTCTGTTAGTAATGACTCTAATTAAGTAATTAGTCATTTTCCTAAAAATGGACCTGTGGAACATATCTTCCCACTCTAAATATCAAAACAAAAATGTAATCTTCCAAATGTCTCCATGTGGTTATGAACTAGAAAATGAAGATGGCAATTCCTGTACTTTTGGGAACATGTGTACACATAAAGTTCTTCCAAAAGATGGCAATACTGAAATGCCAAAAACAGCCTTTCTGTCTTACCTAGGGCCGAAGGTTTGTCCCTGGAGAAGAAGATAATTTTCTAAGACCTGAGGTCAGTTCCTTTTGATCCTTCTGAACACCTTAACATGGAGTATACAGTAGGCTGGAAGGAACCTGTCTGAAATACAGAGCCTTCGAAGTCCGGGTCTTCCTCTTCTTCCCGGTGTTTGCCCTTGCTCCCTTTTCTCCTTCAGGGATCCCTGTATCACAGTCATGACAGTCAGGGGAGCTGTTTCAGATCTTAGGGTCTCTTAATATCCTTTAAAGTCCCTGTAGCACTCCTAAGGTTGCCTAGCAGCAGGGCCCTCCAATAATAGACACCCTTTAGCTCAGAATCATAGCTCTGATCAATGCTGTAATGTTTCCAGTAACTGGAGTCCAGGGGCTATGACTCAAGGATATTTTGGAATAAAGTGGGCCTCTCTCTACTTGCCTGTACTGGAAGGAATTAAATAGGGGAGAGATAAACCTGCACTTACAAACCATTATGGGGTATCTGGGAACTGATTCCCAGTTTAAAACATGCCAATTATCTTTGAGTTTCTTGACCTACTTTGCATTGGAGTCACAGAAATCATAACAAGGAGGGGAGGGCATATTCTTCGATATTGAAGTTGTATTTCTTGTGATAATCTCTGAGGCTCTCCCACATCCATTCGAGGGGCAGGAAAATGGACGTGAAATAACTGGGCAGGCTCTTCTGGGGCTGAGTGACTCACAGCAGAACTCAGATTGATCATTAGCCACCAACCAATATTGGGCGGTCAGGGAAAAAGGCAAAGATCCCAGGTCACTGATTTTGTCCTCCATGTACTTCGGTAGGGTGGGGGAGAAACACCTGCTGCCATGGCCAGTGTCGCCCTTAGGCTCAGGCCAGACAGGCCTCTGTCCGGCTCCGTGCTCCAGGGCAGCCTGTCTTCACCATCACTGTGCATTCAGCTCACCCGGGATCTTGTTAAAATGCAGATTTTAGATCTCTCGGGTATGTGGCCGATGCTGATCCACGGGCCACTGTCTGAAGAGGCAGGGAGTCCTACTTCTCTCCACGGCCAAGGAGCCTGCGGGCCCGAGGGGCCGAGCATACCCTGAGCTGCACCCCTTTTATAGATTATTCTGTGGGTACCCAGGACCCCAAATGTCTTCTAGCTCACACTGCACCTTAAAGGGCCTCTTCTTGGTTCGTCTTTCAAGGATGTACTTGAAAAGGGTGTACTCTGCCACTGATGTGCACCCTACTAGGTCTGCAGGCAACCCAGGGAGGCTTCGGCAGTGGGTGTGGATGGAGCCTGGCTCTGCGTGCTGGGAGCCCACAGACTTGCGTCGGTGCTTTGTACTGTGGAACAGAGCCAGAAGGAGGAAGAGGAGGGGTACAGGCTGGGCCCCAGTCTCTCTTCATTGCCAGGTTGCAACACAGAACTCAGAGTTGACCCACAATTCTAAGTTCAGTCTGACCTTTTAGGTCATTATGAATTATGTTTATTAAGTTGGCGGAACAAACATATTTTAGCTAATAGTTTATTATTTTGTTTATAGCTTTTAGATATTGAGACATATATGTAGGTCTCTTCTTGAATAGGGCTCCACAGTACCTAGGGGCAAGTCTACTTCTGGCTGATCTAGTTCGTGTCACCTGTGTATGCGTGTGTGTATGCACACATGTGCATGTGTGTCAGCGAAGTTGACATATGTCTATTTTCCAATATAGGAAAACAAAGTAAATGCAACTAATATTTTCTGACCCGCACACACACCTCACACTCATTGGTAGAAAGTAAGCTCTCATTTGTTTTCCTCTTCAAAATCATCCTTCTTGATTGGTCCTTAAGTCTCCTCTCCAAGTCACTGTCTCAAGACAATGACCCTTTTGTTCTGCTGGACCCCTGCTTTAGTAGCTTAATTTATTGGGAAATTTGATTCTTGTGTAGAAACAACACAAACCCAAGTTAAAACAACTGCAAAGGGAAGAGTAAATGCAGATCTTTCTGTCCTCTTCAGGAAAAAAGAGAGAAAGAGACGGAGGGAAGCCAGTGAGGAGTCAGGAAAAGTGGTGTAGTGTTAAGGGACCACTGCACTCCGCTTATCCGTGCCTGCCGAGCTAAACAGTGTGCACAACACACAGGCGGAGCCGACAAACTATTAGGAAGAGGGCAGAGCAGAGACGAGGCAGAGAACAGCTGGAAAACATCGGTGGGCCGTGCTGATATATATCCCAAACACTTAGGAATGAGTCCTCTTCATCCTTGGATTCTTGGGGCACAGATCTACTTGTGACATTTGTTCACTCGCTCATCACAACAAGTTAAGCTAGAGAGCATATTAGAATCACCACTGCAGCAACCCCTGGGGTCTTCGTAATTATGTAGAATTCTTGTTATCATAAGAATCGAGCAAGTCAATACGGTGTTCTCTCTGTGCGCTAGGTAGTTCACACGCGTTATGCCGTTTGGTCCCGACAGCCATTAGCGGCAGGTCTTACTTTTCTGTGCGGTGGGAAACAGGCTCAGAGAAGTCCAACACCTTCAGGGATCAGCTTTCCTGCCCCATTGTCAGAGGGCAAGCTCCCTGAGGACACGGGCTGTTTCCTTCTACTTTTATATCTCGAAGATTGTGCTAGGCTGAATGATACTTGCTGGATTGAATTGAAGTGAGAGTGGAATTTGTCTCTTCTCTTCCCCTCGGGCTAACTGACAGAGCTAATGCTTCTTCTAAGTTCCTCAGAGATCATTCTTTCTAAAGGCTGTTCCCGGGAGGGAACCAATGACTCCACTCCCTGTGGGGAATTGATGATTTCCTAAGGATTTTCAGAACTGAGAGGTATCCATGCTTCATTGACATTCTGCTGTGTGTTATGCAAGACGATGCTAAGAGAGAGGTCTTGTCAAAGGCCAATAAATCCTAAATAGAAGATAAGCAGATTTTAAAAAAAAATCTCTTCTTACAATGACTATACAATAGATGATAATTGCCCCAAATGTAAAATACCTGCTGTCACTCCATCTAAATATAGCTGGCCTCTGTTTTTCCTAGTGTATGTCCCTATAGCTACAGCTGGGTGAGTTACAGAATATCATCGTCACGAATTTAAGATGTACCAAAAAAAAAAAACCAAAATTAGGCTGATGCTTATCACAGAGTGGTGTTGTAAAGATTTCATGAGCTAAAGTATCAGAAACTGCCTAGCTTTGAGTCAGATTTATAGGAAACATCATTTAATATCTAATTGCCACACGTTCTTTGATCAGAATGACGCTAGTCATTACCAATCAGCGTGGCTGTACCAGTCAGCGTGGCTGTGCCATTGCCCGCGATTATCAGCCTTGGATGTTAAGTGAGTCTCAGGTCTTTGCTATTAATAGTTTATTCACATTACGTGGCTTTAATTGTTACTAAGACGGGACTAGTTATTAATTTGATTTGTCTTTTGCTGATGTAGTTCAGTTTAGCGTCGAAGAGTGTAAAAAGGTCATTATTAATCTAGAATACTTATAATGCATAAACTGTCATTCTCGATAATTTAGGCTCCTTTTACCATCACCATTATTCTCCCCACACTGCTTGATATAGAATCATCTGAAAATTTCAGGCCAAAACAGTTTAGGATATATTCCAATATATTAAAATAAAATCTGGCTTCATGTTTTAGCTGTGCAATTCTTGTTGAGCCTGATCTTTAGTTTTCTCATCATAAAATGAGAAGAATAACAAGATCAAACTCATAGAATTGCTTAAAGAGGGCATAAATAAAATATATTGGGTGAGAAGGCATTTTGTAAGGTGCTAAAGAAAATGTCAGATGATTGTTGCGGATGACATTTGTCAGAAACCAGTTTGCTTTTAAAAGACCTTGATCTGGTGGAGAAGAGGTTCCAAATAAACACAAACCCCTACTTTCAGTTTTTGAGTTTGGGTCAGAAATTCATCCGATCAAAAGTTTATTTGGGGGATTTTAACACCCTGTCAATTTCTGTCACTAATTGGTTGATATCGCTGCACCATGAAGTCTCGTACTTTCATAACATTCCTGGCAGGATAAATCCCCTGAATCTGATCAGAATCATTTAGAGAATGTACACACACAAATGTAAATTGCTTCCAGTGTTTAAAAAAACCCTCACATTTATTTAAACCTTTGAAGTCGCTATTTCTAATAAAAGATGATTCCCCTGGGAAAGCGTGAAGTTTGAAAGTTTAGTTTTATTTGAATTATTTGTATGCAGGGATTCCTATGCACGAAACAGAAAATAGCTGTTTCCCTGCTTGTTATTAGAGGAGAAAACAGTATATTTTCCGTAAGTTAAAAGTAACTGATTGTATATAAGAATGCTTTTTTTTTGGGGGGGGGGAGGGTATTTAGCTCCGTAGCTTCTTAACAATTCTCTGTTATTAATTAGCTATTCTGTTTAACACCTACCTCCTTAAGCTTCCAGACCGCAGGGGCTGTGCATTTTCTGGGTTTATAAAATCTTTAAGGGCTTAGGTTCAGTATAAGATACCCTGTGGTTGCTCCATAAATATTTA
Organism: Avahi laniger; assembly: GCA_963575035.1. Lineage (NCBI taxonomy): Eukaryota > Metazoa > Chordata > Mammalia > Primates > Indriidae > Avahi > Avahi laniger. The sequence goes on from CAUYSK010061062.1 coordinate 264,634, forward strand.
CTGATGACAATGACAATAGTTAAGATGGCACCAATTAAACAACATTATTAAGGATGAGAGTCTGAAATTAGGTTAAGTGTGTGATATTGGAAGGAGAACTGGCCCTAGGAAAACTGCTGCATTTATCTAAAAACAAAGGCAAAATAGTGAAGAAAAGAGAGGATATGGGGTATGCTTAGCTAAGATTGCCAATCGATGAGGCTCAAAACTCATTAGATAATTGCTTTTGCTAAACTCTGTAGAACCAAGCTCGTTGAGGAACAAGGCTGTACATGTGAGTATTTTGAGTTTACAGATTCAATAAATCTTTGCTGAATGAATTAATTAGTGAAAGAATGCTCAGTGCCATCCGTGTCGCCTGTTTTCTTCTCCATTCTTCTGCCATCTTCAAACTAATCCACAATAATCTAATCATGGGAAAATACCAAAGTATGTTGAGTGTGTACTATGTGTGTATAAATATGTATGTCTCCCAACTGAACCGAGCAGGTGACTTCCTAGTGACAGGTCTCTTGGTAACATACGTGTTATCTTCTCCTATGTGGGTTACTCTTGGAAATACAGATAGAATCTAACCGGCAGAGACAAGGTTATGAGACTACAGTTGAACAGAAACTCTTCAGCTTAGGGTGACAAGGTGAAGGACAGTCTAGGTGAAAATGGATGTTCAAGGAGTGCAAGGAAATCTGGCCAGATATGAGCTAGATGGGAAAATAATTACCCCATACCTTAAAAATTGGTGCTGACCTCTGTCGAAAGGTCGGTGTTACCTGATACCGCTTCACTGACCTCTGAGCCATCATTTCACAAAAGAAAGTCTGACCCCTGCTACCAGCACGGCAGGTGTGAACAAGCGAAAATGGCAAATAACTAGCAGGTCCTTCACTTGTCTCTTAGGAAGGAGGGCTGGCATGCTCTTCAGTTTAGGTTTAAATTGCACCGACGATGGAGACCGCTGTGGGGAATCACATGCCATTCACAGGACACCGAAGGTCATATGTAAATGTCCAGCTGAATTCTGTGTGGTTTCCATCAGCGCTCTGCATCCTCTTTTCTTTGGGTCTCACCGATCAATCCCTTTCCTCCTGGCATCGGTACCCCTGGCACGTCTCAGATACTCAGCGTTTAGCAAGCTGCCACACACACCCCTTCTTTTAGTCTCCTCTTGGAAGCCAGCTGCCCAGTCGTCGGTGACTGTGGAGAGCAGAGCATTCTCTGAGGATTGGCAAAATGTCTTTTGGCCAAGTCGTTGTTTGTGTCTCAGTTTGCCCCAACCAGGTAGAAGCTTTATTGATTTTTTCCCATATAAAGCACTTTGTGATTATTGAGTGAAAACAAAACAAACCAAACAACTACAGCCAAACCTCCAAATAGCGACGTTGCTGCAACTGCTATTATGACAGCACTTTAAGAAAAAGGTACCTGAACCCTAGTGACTATTTACCTTCTGAAGTTTATATGCTTAGAAGGAACATTTTCCTTCAGTGTTAATAATTAAAGTAAATTCCAAGTGCATAATACAGGCTCTTCAAATAAGCACATGCAGAGAGGGTTTTTAAAAACTTTTCTTGATGACTTAGTTTTCTCTTTCTGTCTTTAGTATTCCATGGAGCACCCTAATCTTTGTGCTGCAAAACCGTTTTTAAGATTCAGGACTTGCCGACAGTGGGGGAGATGCGAACGTGTCCCGCTGTAATAGTGGCCTGCTGAGGGGCGCAGAGCTAACAGGAATGGCAGAGAATTCAAGTCTGCTGGCTGGAGGTGTGCATTGTTTCCCGGAAGTCGAATCCAGCATCAGACACGTTACTGTGTGAAGGAAAGAGAAAGTTCTAAGGTTCACTGTGGGGCCGCAGGGGGTGGAGGTAGAGGGTGGGGTTGAAAATACCCTGAGCATAATTTCAGCTGTGCAGATTAAAGGTCTGATCTTCTTGTCATTACTGTTATTATCTGTTGATAAAATAGTTCTTGAAACAGAAAAATAAGAGATGAAAAAGAGCTATAAAGCCCCAACCCCACTTTTTTGTCCTCAAAAGGAGAGTTAGAGGGCGGTGACGCTGGCTAGCGTCTCGGTCCCGCGTTGGCGGGTTTTGGGCGGTCAGGTTCGTGTTCTGTGGGGCTCTTCGTTGCTGTCCTGTGAGCCTCAGGCTGAGCAATGGAAGGGACGACCATCAGGTTCTTTCCTGAGGGTCTACGAGAACCACAGGTAGGAATTTGGTCTGGCATCTTTTCGTCCAAACTAGGTGTTTTTTCTAAAATAATCTACTTCCACCAACAGAACCCTTTCCTTCAAGCACCCACCCGTGACATCTTGGCGTGATCCTTGAGATGTCCATCTCTCCGTGCATGGTGACCTACTGAGGCCTGTGCCAGGTCCCACTCCCCCTCCCTCCTCCCTTCTATCCTGGCTCCTGCCCCTCCCTCGAGTCTCACGCGAGGATTACTGAGCTCTTTCCTAGCTTTTGTTTTTGCTCATCTGGAGTTTCTCCTGCTCTAGTTTGTCCTGAGCCCTGCCAGCCTCCACTCTCTCTGCTTCGTGGGCCAGTTCCCCAAGCACAGGCCTGTGACAGTTTCCTCCAAACCACGCCGTAGGTTTTCAGCCTTCTTTGTGTAGCAGAATCCTTTTAAAACAATAGATCAATGCAGAGCCCAGATAAATTTTTAAAATGCAGAATTGTTCTGTTTAGTGGGTTTTGACAGGGAAATCTGGGGAAATCTTTGGCAGTCTCCACCTTCTACTGCCTCTAAAGTGGTCGGTGAGACCCTTGCAGATCCCGATCACACAAGATGATACAGCGTGAGAACCAACGCCCAGCGTGGCTTGGCAAACTTTTCATAAAGGGACAGGTGGTAAATACTTTAGGCTTTGTGAGCCGCATACCCGTACTGTCTCTGTGACTTTGATGTCTGTATCCATAGACAGAGAGAGATACAAAAACAGGCCCAGTGGCCAACCCCTTCAGAGGACAATTCTAAGCTCCTTGCGCCAAAAGGGGCCTTTCCTAGACGGCCTCCGCCTCCCATTACCTTGTCTACCAGAGGCGGGCACATGAGGGGTTTCCAGGCATGGCTCTGGAAAGGCAGCCTGCTCTTCACTGCTACCTGTGTGACCTTGAGCAAGATCCACCGACTCTCTCCGCCACGGTGTTCTCATCTGCAAAAGGGAACTAATACAGGTAGTAGAGGCTTTGTAGGAGGGTTGTGGGAGGCAGATAAGCTATTGCATGTGGACTGGTCAGAGCAATGTGCAGCAGATCGTATTTGATAGAAATTGGCTGTGAAAGTCATGCTGCACTAAGGTTTCCCCCTCGGGCTTCGCCCGCCGCACTGGCTTGCCCACCCGAGAGCCCTGCCCACGCTGTTCGCCCTCCTTCTCGCTTCTCCCCACCTTCCGGATTCTAGAGCCATAAATGGGCCACCCCCACCTCCTACACTGGGTCAGCAGTTGGTAATGTGGACTACATAGATGTCCAGCAGAAATTATCAGTCTCACCTTGCACGCTCCTCTGCAGTGGTTCTTAACCTGATCTCGCCAAGGCAGAAGGGCGAGAGTCAGGGCACCAGATGACCTTTGCGCCCAGTAGAAACATGGTAGAGAGCAAAGGCTCAGAATTTGGACCTCGGTAGTATAAGGAAAACGCCCACGGCTTCTCAAGGCAGGCCCTTGCAGGAGTGAGGCAGGGCTGCTGCCGATGGCAATGTCTGTGTATTTCAAAGCAGATGAGAAAGGCTTCACAGGGGATGCTCAGAGAGCCCATCAGGAGCCCCCCGAGCTCAGGAACCCAAAGGGCTAGCATTTAATTTCTGCCCGAGGAAGACTAGAGCTGCTGGGTGTCTGGTGACAGTGCCAGGAGGCTCATCCCTCCTCCTTCCTGCCTCAAAGGGGGATGTTTCCCAGGGCCCAGATGTGGACCCCACAGGGGGAGCTGGCCTGGAGTTGTTTGAGAGGATTTTGCTTGGAGGTGGCAACCCCCCCACTGGCTGGAGCTGGGTGGGCTGGGTTTCTGGAAGAGAAGTCCTGGGGACCCCGGGAGTAGAGATTTTGCTCTTATCAAGAAAGATGCAGTCAGTGGTCTCAGCAGGAGATTTTTAAACACAAAATCCAACAAAAAAAAAAAGCAGAAAAACTAGCAATTGTATATATGCTACTCAGAGGGTGTCCATGTCCAGAATACAGCTGTATCTTCCATGAAAAATTGTGTCTTTCCTTCTAAGTCCCTTTCATCCCGGGCAGGGGAAGGGTATAGGAATAGGAGAGCAGGGTGTGGAGATGGAGAAGCCTTCCACTCCCATGGCTCCTTTCAGGCTTTGCCCCTAAAGTCCTTAAACTTGGGCCTAAGGGGAGTTCTTAGGTTGAATGAAGTATGGCATTTGGATGGTCACAGTGGACTGGATGTTTTAATTACTGAATTACACTACTTTTGTGATTAAAAGGAGACTGGACAGCTTTGAGACTTTTCTGAAATTTCATCCCAGTGATAAGAGAAGATTAATCCAGAGTGATTTTGCAGGGACAGTGAAAAAAAGAACACGTCTTCTTTTGGTTGCACTTTATCCAGTCTGTTCATTCAATAACATAGTTAATACCATGTCGATTAATGTTTTATTAGTATATTTGAAACTGTTTTCCAAATAATGTAGAAGTTACTGTCATTAAAACACAAATTCAGCCAAAAATGTGTGTGTATGTGTGTATGCATGTGTGTATGTGTGTGATGAAAGAGAGAGAGAAATAAATTGGTTCTAGAATCAGCAAGGTCTTCCTGGCTCTTTTGCCTTGCTAATTACTGAACCATTCTGAACCAGGCTGGTTTATTCGTCTGTGAAATGGGCATAACACTAACACCTGTCTGATGGTCTTGAAAGGACTGAGATGCTGCGTGTGAAGCGTTTAGCAAGGAGCCTGTTACGCAGTAAGCCCTCAGTAGACACGAGCCACTGTCATCATTGTGCACGTTCCATCCAGCTCTGCTTACTCCGCACAACTTCCAGTCAGCACCCTTCTCTTCCCTCCCCCCCAACCAACATCTCTTTATTCTGCAAAACTCTTAGAATATTTCGTGTTCAATAAACACACATCGCATGAGCGATATAAAGATGAATCAAACACAAATTCTCCTCTAAAGAGTTCATCACTAAATTAAAAAACTGTAGTAAATCAGAGCAGTAGCTTCCATGCAGCGTGTAGACAAGGTCTGGATTGCAGGCGTGATGCTCCACGCAGCTCTGGTTAGACTGAGGTGGTGAAGTCGAGATCCCTAGAGTGATTCACAATTGAATGCCACAGGAATATCTCTTTCTGCCTTCATTTATTCATTCAGCAAGCATTTGAGTGCCTAGTCTGTGTTCGCAGTCTTCTACCCATTAGCTACACCTGAACAAGTCAGACATAGACTTCTTCTTGGGATCCTAAGGGTTCCTTGCTCAGGGAGGTGGGTTAAGAGCCTCAGGCTGGGAGAACACAGCTCAGTAATGTGGTCTGTAAGTTCACGGTGAAGTTCATGCTTCTTGGGCGTGCCTGGGTCGGCTAGGAGAAGGAAGGAAGGGATCGAGGATCAAGGCCTGAGCCGGCCACAGGATGACTGGTCCGATGACCAGCAGTCCATACTGGTCCGCAGATTGGAAAACAGCCACAGGGCAAGACATCGGGCAGGAGAGCAAAGTCTAACTGCCATTAAAGGGAAGTAAGCAAAGGCAAGGCTCCAACCACAGCAAACTCTGTGACTGTTTTTCAGGAAAAGATGTCATTCCCTCTTTCTTTCGTTTCCTGTATGAGATGCTTGGTGTCGTTCTAGAAATGCTGACTGGTGGCCAGCGCGGCGGCAGAGCTGGGTGTCTGTGCTGTCGATGTGCAAGCCATCTGTCTGCCAAGCTGTCAGCCCTCGTGAAGGGGCTGCCGGGCCCACCTCGGCCAGATCGAAGGCCTGTGTGTGCACGGCGGCTCCTCTGGAGGTGGTGGTGGGCAGGATTTGCCCACAGCAATCAGTGGAGCAGGTGACCTTGATAACTGTGACTTTCCTTTCCGACTTGTCAAATGGCCCGTCACCTTTCCCTGTTTAACTCTATCCCTCGGTCTCAGAGACACTCGCGGCTCAAGTCGTGTCAGTTTTGTTCTACTGTTTATCTGCTGCCTTTTTGCCACCTATCCTTGGGTTTCGGCTGTCTTTTCTCCTTGAGGAAGAAAATAGTTTTTAGGTCAAGGTTGCAGATTTTGTAATGACCCCAGCTATTGACGGTTAGGTATAATGCAAACCTTTCCTTGTGGTGCCAAGCCAGCTTGACAATCATTTTTCTGCTATTTATATGTGTTTTAGAGGAACGTGTATTTATTGACTGTTTCCTGAGAATAGAGCATCAGGCAAAATTTTTGTTTAAAAGGTGCATTATCCCTCACAGATGGGCATCCGCATGAAAAAACATAAAGAAACAAACACTTTAAAAACAAAGCTGTAGGGTGGCAATTGGAGCACTCGCATTGCTAGACTCAGGAATTCCCTGCCCCCTTTCCAGCTAGCGCGAGGCCAGGGTGGTGGAAAGCCCTTTGGCCTGAGATGGGGAAAGACCTGGGTTCTTTCTGACTTAACTGGGTGCCTTAGATTTAGAGCACTGGAAAAAAACAAGAGACATTATGATAAACAAGGAAGATGATTACTTGAATTCTAAGTTTTCTCACTACATTAAAACTCTGGTCATCCTAAGCAATGCTCAGCACCGGTCCTCTCTAAACTCTAAGAAGCATAGAATTGATAGTTTGAACAATTCGACTTACTGGTTATAGTCCATCCTACCTTGTTTGCTGTTTTGTTTATGCATGCATACATTTATGTGCTAATTCATTCATTAAATTATTCATTCATTTGTGCGACAAAGATTTCAAATATTTGTTTTTTGATTAAATAATGGAGGTGCCCACAAAAGAGATGCTATGAGATCAGAAACTCAGGTGAATTTCCTACCTCTCTCTGAAAGCTGCCTTAAGAGTGCAGCCCTTGGGTCTGGAAGACACACATCTTACTGCCTTTAAGGAAGCCCCATCTCTGTGACATTTGGTCCAAGTACCCTCCAATTTCAAGTAGTAAAGGGTACAAAGGTAAAGACTGATTAACAAAAAAACCAAACTCTCAACAAATGGCCAGCAACTTGGTTGCCACATAGGCATCTAACTGGGGATACCAGAGAGGAAGCCAATTCTTGAATAAGAATATTTGCTTCAACTGAGATTTGACAAAAGGAAAACAATTCTTCATGATCCTTTCAAAGGTAATAGACTTGAATTGAGAATCAGGTGATGAATTGTGAGAACAGAAGAGAGAAAAGGCACTATTGCGTTTCTCACAGGTTGGTGGATTTTGATGAATGCTGAAAGGTCAGAAGGACCCAGATGGAAAAGTTCATTCAGGTCCAGAACATTTACTATGAGCTTGGCCTACAAAGGAACAATGCCATCCCAAAGCCAAAGCCAGGGAGGGAATGGTGCTGTCAGAATTTCTAGGTGAAAAATGATTCAATTCTTAGTATAAAAATGAAAAGTTTGGGGGACTAAAAGAATAATACAGATATTTATTTATCGTAGAGGAGGGGACATATCACGGGGGGAGGCACCCTAAAATAAAAGCGTCTCTGTTTGTAACTCTCTAGTTCGTGGTGTCTGCATCAATTAAAAAAAAAAAAGGATTGGAGCAAAATCACAGTGGAACAGGCTAACTCCCACAGTGCTCGGCAGGGAATATGTGTTCCAGGAGGGAATGATGGGCACTGTGTCGGATTGGGAGACTGGAAGGTGCGTGCTTCTTTTGAAGACATTCAGATGCACAGGTGTGCTCGCGTGCGCACACACACACACATACATATACACATTTGAAAATATTCTGGAGCCAGTTTCACTTTTAGCTCTGGGCCATCAATTTACAACCATTGAGCTAAATTTATCTGTTAACAAACCTTTATGTCCATACGTTTTCCTATTGTCCTTCATTTTCTATAATTAGAAATCCATCAAATCCCCCTAAATTTAATCAGGTGTAGTTTGTCGCCACATCGTCATAAATAATCTACTGATCAGTCAGGTTTTACGGACCTTCCCTGCAGCCGCCTTCCCGGGGGAGTCGCCCCACAGCCCCGGCCTTCTCCTTCCCTTGCGATGACCCCAGGACCCGCTGGGTGCCGCTCGGCGTGGCGGGCTCAGTGGCCCGGAGCCGGGTGTGAGCCGCGGCGACTGCGCCCTGGGTCCCCATTTCCAGCCGGCCTGCTCCCCTCGGGGGCTCGGCAGCACCCCACCTCCCGCCCTTCACGTGAACGCGCCGTCGCGGGCCTGTCGGTCGGTCCCGGGAAGGCGCCGCCACTGCTGCAGGCCGAGGGGACGCGGAGCTCTCCGCAGCGTCCGCTTCCGTCCTCGTCGCTGAGGAGGCGACCGCGCAGTGCCCCGGCGCCGTCCGAGAACCGAGCCGGCGGCTTCCGGGAACGCGGACTCCCCCGGCTCCGCGGGCGGCAGAGGCGCCTCGTGGTTCGCCCGGTACGGGACCCCGCTCCTCACGCCGCGGCCGGGTCGCGCGGCGCTCGCCCTTCGTCAGAAAGCCTGCAAGAGGCGACGCCTCCCCGTCTGGCCGGGAGGACCCGGGCCGTGACCGCCGCCCCCGCCCGTCTCATTTGGCGGCGGGAGCCACGCGGCGGCGCTGCTCTGGGCCGGGCCCGCTGGGCCGAGCTGAACCCGGAACCACCGCCGCGGCCGGCGCCTGGTGCGCACCGGGGCTCAGCGGCATGTTTGGATATAACGCCAGGGATCTTTCCTTCTATTCTGTGATCTGTCCCATGTGGAGGATTTCCCGCCCTATTGTTGAACCGCTCTTTGGGGGATGTGTAGGCCCGAGTGACTTTGCGCTGGTCCCGCATCCCGGCCTCTTGACCGCTCGGTACGTCGTTCTGAGGACGCGACTGTGGCTTCCGGGGAGCCGCCCCCAAAGCGCAGGGCCCGTTTTCCCTCCCCATAAAACCGGCCTAGTACATGATGTCTTCGTAAGCTGACGTTTGGAAGAGTATTCTAGGGCGGTGCTGTTCTGCAAGTGCCATGCCCGCCTTCGTGCACACGCACGCCCACGCGCACAACCGCCGGGAACGAAGCGACTTTGCACCGAAGAACTTGCCTGCACGAACGCGGACGCGAGCTCAGGAAGGAGCTGCCGGGCCCAGTCGCTGGGCTCCCGGCCTGGGGCTCTCTTTGGACTCTCGGTGCCAACCTGGGAGCGGCTCTCTCCTCCCTCGGTGTGAGCCACGAAGCACCGCGGGTTTTTCAGTATTTCCACTCAATCCATTTGACAGATAAGAAAATGGAAGCCCAGATAATCGGAAGGCTAAGTTCCAAAGCAAAGCTAGGGGAGCTGGATATTATCCTAATAACTGTAAGTAAGAGCTTAGATGAATTTTAAGTTCAAGCAAGTTCTTATTAAATGAGCTTATGGCTTATTAGACATGAAAGCACATTAAAAAACCATTTAGTCCAGCAATCTCCTGTCATAAATGAAAAAACTGAACCCCAGAGAAGTTAATCTTTATCCCTCTTGTCTGCACTTTAGTAGTTTCTGTCTTTGTCCCCCTTAAAATTCCCCTCCACTGCCCCTTGTTCTCAGCACTTCCATTCTGTCTGGGGAAAAGCCATATTTAAAACTCGAACTTATCAAAGTTTTAGGGACTTAACATCTTTCTCCACTCAGAGGTTCTGTATTTGAAATGATCAGTAAATAAAGCAGAAAATTTCTTAACAAAACGTATTTAATCTTTACATGGAATTGATTTCAATGATGGAGATATTTAATATGTTTAAAGAGAGGGTCTTTTTAGGTGTCCTGAAAATCACAATTTTTTATTCATAAAAGATCAGTTATGATGATCCAATTTAATAATATTACTAATATCAACTATTAATATCATAATAACAAATAGCACATATTGGACATTAACTATGGAGTAGCACTGATTTAATGCTTTAAATGTTTAAGTTCATATAATAAATCATAACAGTGAGATCCTATGAGTCAAGTACTTTAATTATCTCTGTTAAAGATGAGAAAACCAAGGCACAAAGCTAGTAGGCGGCAGGTATTATGTGCTATGTGCCAAGCTCTGCGCTCCTAAACACAGTGTTTGCAGTATGACGTAGGGGGAGCCCCTGTCCTCAGGGAGCCCACTGTCCGGGAGTGGAATGAGAGGCCAGGAAACAAATCATGTCCCTGTGGTGAACTGACCTCACCCGGAGTCGTGGAGGCTTCAGCGAGGTTAGAGTAAGAGGGATCCCAGAGGTCCTGTTCTCCCTTCGGATGCTAGTTAATGAAGAATGGACACAGGACTTGCGAATCAAATCCAAGAGAGGCTGGAGGGGCTGCTCACCTGCACTGTCACTGTGTCATCAAGGACTATCAACCTGTCCTTGCTCTGTTCCTGCTCTTGTCTCGCCATTGCCTCCGCTCCAGCCCCGATTCTGTTCTTGGTTTCTAGAACTTCCTCAACAGTTCTTTGCCTTCCAGCAGGCCAGCGCTGGTATTCTAGAGAGGAAGGTGATGAAGGCTGGAGACTCTGGGTCTTAAGACTTGCCTCTGTCCACTCCATGCAGGGCTGGATAGAGCGTGCGTGTAGGTAGCTTTAAAACAGGGCCCACGAAACTGTCGACTAGTCAGGGGCTTTTCCCACAGGGGACCCAGCTGCTCTCGCTGTTGGCCTCCCTGGGAACTCACTCTTCACGGGTCTGTGATCCAGGGCACCTTGGCGTCCCTCTCTGCTACTATTGCTTTGGGCTTTTGTGCTGTTTCAATTCTCTGCCTTCTGGAAACTTTCCCTCCATTTATTATACTTTTGCATTTTGGTGTTTGTACTAACAAGCCTTTGGGTGTAAGCAGCTGCAGATTAACATTTATTATGCCCGAAATCTAGAGCATCAACGTTTTTAAGAGTTGCAGAGGATTTTCTTCGGGCCAGTATCAACGGTGAGGGACAAAGGGAGTGACTTTGGCTACAGATAAGTTTTTTTTTTTTTTCCACGTCACTTCTTCCCATCTAACACTAGCATGGGTTTGCTAGAGCCTTTTTATAGGGACATGCTTACTAGTTCAGTATATTTCTTCAGGTATTTAGCTACTCAAAAGACATAGTTCCCACTCCTCAGTGCAATATTTCTTCTGCTCCTTTAAAATGGGCAACTTTGACAAAAGCTGGTGCTGTAAAGTGATCAGCAAACTTAATTGCAAGAGTAGTAATTCCTTCTGAGAGGACGTTCAGAATTAAGAGAGACAGAATTAAGAAGGCATGGCAAGGCTTAGAGATGCTTCAGAGCTCTCACTCCATTATCAGAGACACCGCAAGGCAAGATTAATGAAGAATCCATTCATCAAGTATTATGGAGAACCTAGTCTGTGATAGACCTGTTACTGTACAAAAATGCATAAAGCATGCTTCTTAATTTCCAAGAGCTTGAAATCAGCTCGGGTAATGCAAGGTGTATCTGCCACAAAAGCCCGCACAATCTGAGCCAGTGCCGTTTGCCGTTACGCGGAAATGAGAAACAGGGAGTGGGCAGGGAAGCTCGAGTGGTGACTGGAGGGACGGATTGGCTTTCGGTGTGTGCAGGAGGAGGAGAAAGGCTCTCCAGGTGAGAGGAACACTGTGTGTGCATCTCGTCTTCTCTCATATTACAAGTAGTTTATAGGTGTGTCCATTTATTTCTGCAATCTTAATCCATTATCAAATTTCTGGTTTTATGTTTGGTTTTTATTTTTTCCCTGAGCCCAGACCGCAGTACATTCCAGGTAGGGTGGGATAAACTTGGATAAAAACTCTGCAGTCATCCTGTCCTAAAGAACCGGAGGACAGAATTCAGGGCATTTGCAGCAGCTGGAATGTGCGGAGGAGGAGAACCCTTGAAAGGAGAGCGCCAGAGAGGGGGAGTCCCACGTTCTGGCCAAATCGCTGCCTGACTTCTGAAATACGCATGCATGGGGCACACTTCAGGCATCCCAGCTATAGTGTGAAGAAAGTTTTGAGCTATTTTCCACAAAAAATATATTGAGCTTTGAATCTGGGTCCAGTTAAGTTAACTGACTCTTAAAAGAAAAAATTTAAAACTCTTTTTGGGGATATAACTGGATCTAGACTCTCTACAACATATCACATACAGTGTTTAGAAGACAATTCAAACTTATTAGCCCTAGGACAAAACAGGAAAATGGGACAACCTGTGTTCAAGAGAAAAGGTGATCAGTGGAGACTGAACCAGATATTGTATTTAGCAGAAAAAGATTTAAAGAACCTCATTTCTGAACGATAGCGTCCCATAAATAAATAAATAAATAAAGCAGGTATGTGACTATGTCCAGGAACGTTAAAGAAAATAAGCTCATGGCAAATGAGCAGGTAGGATATTTCAGCAGAGAAATATAAAAAAGAATAAAATGGAAATTCTAAAGACACAGTAAAATACAATTTTACAATAAAAACATTCTCTGGATAAGCTTATAGCATATTGGCTATGATGAAAGAAGACAGAAGAAGGAGTTAGTGTACTTAAAGATTGATCAATAAAAATTATTCAGTTTGAAAAACAGAGAAAAAATATTTTGTAAAAGCAGGAAAAGCCTCAGTGGAACAATAGCAAAATTCTAGCACACATATAATTGGAGTCTCGGAAGGAAAAGAGAAAGCATATGTGGCAGAAAAACTATTGAATAAACAAAGACTAACAAATTTTCAAGTTTGTTAAAAACATAAATTTATAGATACAAGAAGTCCTGCAGACTCTAATGAGCCTAAAGACCAAGAAAATCACACCTAGCACATTGAAGTGAAACTGTTGAAAACCAAAGATGAAGAGAATCTTGAAAGCAGTGAGAGAAAAATGACACAGTCCTGGGGGGAATGATAAGGTGACTTAGAAACAATGGAGCCTGAAGACAGAAGAGTGCCACCCTCAAAGTGCTAAGGACAAAACCTGCCAGCCAGAATTCTGTAATAACAGTATCCTTCGAAAATGAAGACAAAATAAAGATTGCTTTTGGAAAAACAAAAATTGAAAGAATTTATCATGAGCAGCTACACATGACAAGAATTACTAATTGAAGTTCTTCAGGCTGAAAAAAAATTATTGTACATCACATGGAGATGTGGATTTTCAGGAAAAAAATGAAGGACGTGAGTAATGGTAAATACATGAGTAAATATAAAAGTTTTATTTTTAATCTAAATTAAAAAGTACATAACACTAAGTAAAAATTATAATCTTATATTGTTGGGTGTATCATATATGTATATGTAATGCATCTGGTAATCAAAGCAAAAAAAACCAGAGGGTTGTAAATAGATCCATATGATTGCAAGGTTCTTACATTTTATATGTTATGGTCTAATATTTACTCTAAGTATACTATGAAAAATTAAAGATATATATTTTAATTCCTAGCAACTACTAGAAAATGAACAGAAGTATATAATAGCAAAAGAACCAATAGACAAAATTGAATTCTAAAGTGAAAATAATAAAACTGTCTGGAAAGGAAAAAGTGAGAAACAAGAAACAGAGGTATGAACAGGAGCAATAATAATGAAATGATAGAATTAAATCCAACTTACTAATATTTACATTAATTGTTAATGGACTTTAAACACTCTAGTTAAAAGGAAGAGATTATCAAAATGGATAAAAAGCAAGACACAATTATGTGCTATCTACCAGAGATATACTTTAAATTTAAAGATAGAGATGATTTGAAAGAAAATGGATGAAAAAAGATACAGCATACAAACAGTAGGCATAAGAAGGCTAAGAGTGGCTATATTAATATCAGATAAAAAAGACTTCAAGATAGAGTATTACCAAAGATGGAAAAAGCACATTTCATAATAAGAGGGTCAATTCATACACAATAAAATCTATAACAATCTTAAAGGATTATGTACCTAATATTAGAACTTTAAAATATATGAATACAATGTTGACAGAATCACAAGTAGATTTAGAAAAATCACAATTTTATATCACAATTTTAATATCCTTCTCTTAGTTATTGCTGTAACTGCTTTACCTCAAATAACCTACTAAACATATAGAATATCTGAACAACATAATCAATCACCTTGATCTAATTCCTATTCATAGACTACTATATGCTACAACTGTGGATAACAGTTTTTTTTAGATGCACATGATGTGTTCCCTAAGATAGACCATATGTTGGGACATAAATCAAGCCTAAGTAATTTAAAAGGATTGAAATCATACAGAGCATATTCTCTAATTAGATGGAATTAAATTATAAATCAATAAGACATCTAGAAAACTTGAATATTTGTAAATTAATCAGCATATTTCTAAATAATCTATGGTCAAAGAAGAAATCACAGAGAACATTAGAGAATATAACTAAATGATAAAAAACCCAACATATTAAAATTTATTTGCAGTTAAAACAGTGCCTAGAAGGAAATTTGTAACATTAAAATGCCCCTATTAGGAAAAAAAGGTATATTACTAAGGGTCTAAGGTTGTACCTTAAGAAGCTAAAAAAAGAATAACAAAGTAAACACAAAATAAGTAGAAGGAAGAAAATAATACGTAAAAGCAGAAATCATTGAAAAAGAAAACTGACAAACAGAAAAATAACAAAGCCCGAAGTTGGTTCTATATAGAAAATCAACAAAATCATTAAACTTCTAACTAGACTCATCAAAAAGAAATGAAAAAAGACACAAATTAACATCAGGAATAAAAGTGGATATCACCATAAATTTTATTTTATTTTTTTCATCTTTTGTTTTAGATTTCAGAATATTACAGGGGTATAAACGTTTTGGTGACATGAATTGCTTTTGCACAGTTTGAATCAAAGTTATAAGTGTGTTCATCACCCAGATAGTGTGCATTGTACCCATTAGGTGTGAATTTACCCATCCCCTTCTCCCCCACCTGCTTGATTTCCGTTGAGTTTTACTACCATATGTGCACGTCGATTGATTAGTTCCAGTTTAACAGTGAGTACATGTGGTGTTGGTTTTTCCATTCTTACAATACTTCACTTAGACCATTGAACAACATGTGGGGTGCCAATCCCCTGTGTAGTTGAAAATCTACGTGTAACTTTTGACTCTCCCAAAACTTAAGTACTAATATCCTACTATTGACTGGAAGCCTTATTGATAACAGGGATAGTCGATTAACACATATTTTGTATAATAAAATAAGCTAGAGAAAAGAAAATGTCATTAAGAAAATTATATGGACAAGAAATTTTACTATTCATTAAGTGCAAGTGGATCATCATAAAGCCTTCATCCTCATCATCTTCACGTTAAGTAGGCTGAAGAAGAGGAGGAGAAAGAAGGAGGGTTGGTCCTGCTGTCTCACGGGTGGCAGAGGCAGAAGAAAATCCATGAATAAGAGGACCTGCACAATTCAAACCCACGTTGCTCAAAGATCAACCTTATATACAAAATTTATATATCAGCTGGGCGTGGTGGCACGCTCCTGTAGTACCAGCTGCTTGGGAAGCTGTGGCGGGAGGATCGCTTCAGCCCAGGCGTTCAAGGCTTCAGTGAGCTGTGATCATGCCACTGCACTCCAGCAGAGTGAGACCCTGTCTCAAAAATAAATTATATATCTATATATAATATATAAACACACACATACATATATAAAATAAGGGAACATTATGAACAACTTAATGTCACTAAGTTTGACACTTAATTGAAAGGAATATTTTGGAAAATGCAATTACCAATACTGACGAAATAGAAAATCATAATGGTCCTATATCTATTAAATAAATTAAATTTATTATCCCACAAAGAAAACTGTGGATTCAGATTGTTTCATTGGTAACTTATCTCAACATTTAAGGAAAAAAAGAATACCAGTCTTCACGAACTCTTTCAGGAAGTAAAAGGCAACTTGTATTGAGTACTTACTTACCAGGCCCTGTGCTAAGAATTTCACATATGATCTTATGCTTCCTATATTCCTGTGAGCTAGGTCTCATTTCACCCCTGTTTTGTAGATGAGAAAATAGGCTTAGGGAGGCTAAGTAAATTACCTCAAGTCACATAGTTCATAAATGGAACATTCCAGACTTGACCTTGCGGCGTTTAACTCCACCTTGTGCTCTACAAACCTGCCACACCGCTTCTCCCCGGCTCACCGCTATGCCGTCCACGGCACGCACAGCGAGTCCGCGGGGTGTAGCTGTTGTATGAATAACGACAAGCACAGGTGTGATCTTTTGGTAAAGAAATGTTTATTCTCATGACTTCTTAGGGAAGCCGTAGTTTCCCGACCGAAGAAAAATTATGTTTATTTAGTTA